>CBMN010041252.1:0-14901 GCA_000582825.1 Hordeum pubiflorum
ACATGATTGCCTCTAGGGCATATCTCCAACAAGTTATCCACAATAATCCCTAGTAAACTTGAAGTAGTTATCGTGTGCCTCCACCCCCTTCACAATGTGCAGGAACAAAGCGCATACGGAAACGACGACGGTACAATGGTTCATCAGAGGAAATTGGGTCAGGAGCAAAGTAGTCATTGTAGGGCAGTCGTGCTCCAGATACCCTATCCCGGTTCGAAACTCTTCTCCCTTTGATCAAGGCCTTGAAGTTGAGAATGTGCTCCACCCAAGGTTCATTTCATGTTGGATACTCATGAGCATCATAATCTCGTCTTCTTCGTCTAAATCCGATAAATTGAAGAACTCGTTTTGAATCATTTCATCTAGCTCTGTCGGCCCATACTCATTGTCCGATGAATCATCTGATTCCATCATTTTGCCTACGAATAAATAACTAGAAACCGATCGGATAATGTGTCGAACACATAATGGGCAAGGTGCAGTCCAAGAGTTGCTCGATAGACCGTGACGGCGTTCGGGTCGACGACGATGTACGCGGCGGAGAGAACGGATGGGAGGACCGCTGTGATGGTCCTAGCAGCACTGAGTGATCATAACAGTGATAGAGCAAGGGTGGTGGCGAAGTTATTTGTTGGGGGGATGACCCCGAGGTAGGCTCAAGGACATTTAATCATGTTCCGAAACATCGGGGCCGCCTGTGCCCCTCCAGTCCGGCTCGCCCAGACTGGCTCGCCACCTACTCCCTTCGGTCCGGCTCACTCTGGCCGGCTCCCCTGGCGCGGTCTGGCTCGTCTTAGAGCAACCCCGTGGGCCCGCTCTGGGCACCCCGGCAGCCGGCGGGTCAGCGCTCGCCCCATTAGTACGTATGACAAGACCTCACCCCGGCATGAGGGCGTGGCTACAGTGGCTCCGGCGCCGCTGACCGGGGCACGCATGTCTACAGTGGAGGCGGTCGTACCGCTGACCCCGACGGGGCGTTCCGCCCTAGTAGCGGCTTGCGCCAACCACTCCATGACGCCGTTGATGCATGTCAATAGTGACGGGCCAGCCGGCGGGACCCTCCAACAATGACCCTGCAGCCGTCGGGCCCTACCGGCGACAAGATGACGCAGCCGACGGGCCCCACGGCCGGCTAGAGAGGCTGCCAGCCGGACCCCGCCCCCATTATCCCTGCTTATTGTAAGCCGGGGGTTTGGCCTATAAACCCCCCCCGGCACCCCTCCATGTAGAGGGGTTGAACTCTCCCTTCGGCTAGCTAGAACACACCCACACACCCACATGAGAGGTGAAGAGAGCGAGCAAGCTCCTTCTTCCTCCTTCGGCGAACAGCTCAAGGGGCACCATTGTACTATCAACCCCCATATACTTACTCCGACAGGACTAGGGGTGTTACCTCCCACGAAGGGCCCAACACCTGGGTACATGGTGTGTCTCGCACAGCTTGTCCCCAATCTCACCTCCAAAACCCACCGACGCACTTTGGCCCCAACCACTCTTAATAAGCCATCACATGGCATCTACCGTGAAAACACCACGACACTATTAGACGGTCGACGTGAAGGAGGAAGAAGAAAGGAGAGGAGCAAATGGAATTGCCTAGGTTTGGGATGGATTTGTTGTAATTTATGGTAGGCTCGACCTGTCATGTCCCATGTGATGGATGCGCCCGGCATACCCGGGCCTCTTCATATCCCCTCTAGTTTTGGGCTGGATGTGAGAGGCGTCGGTCAGCCTGAATATGTAAGGTCGGTTTGAGAGGCCCGACTCAATCTTTTTTTTTACCCGTCAGAGACGCCCGTCCGAGCTTTTGAAGCCCACTATAGTAAATGCTCTAATTCGAGCAGAGAAAAATACTAGCAACTCAGCAAACTGTCATGGTCAATGGAGTTGTTTACTCGCTGTCGACCACCGTCAATCCCCCTCAGGAGATGCGGTCGCGGCGGTGTCGAATCAAACCAGGAACTCAACTCCGCCACACTGCCCCGCTGCCCACCAGAACCGGACCGGAGAGATTGGCCAACGCGACGTGACAGACACCGCTCCCCGCGCGCACGGAGGGATCGCGATCTCGGCGTCGCTCGCGGTCGCGGCGGACACAAGTCTCACGGAACGGCACCAACCAACCTCCGTTTCCCCGTGCCAACCCGCAAAAAGAAAGCGCGGCGCCAACCACGAGGCCGGTCATTCGGTCATTCCCCAGTCCAGTCCAGTTCCGTCGCTCCCGTTTCGCACTCGAGTCCCGTTGCATCTCGTCCCTTTCCTCCCCACTCCGCGCCGCGCGGACGCCGAGCCGGGACTAGATCAAAGCCACCGCCACCACCACTGCGTTACTCCCGCTCCACTCCGCTCCGCTCCCCCTCCCCGCCGCCACCGCCGCCGCCGCCTCAAGCCGTAGCAGCGCCAGGAGGCGGAGGAGATGAAGCCCAAGAGCCTCCCGTTCATCGCCTTCGAGCACAAGCGGTTCGTGCCCCGCCCCACCGCCCCTCCTCCGCCCGCCCGCCGTCCCGGAAGCCTCTCCTCGGGACTTCCGGGGGGCCGGGACGTGTCTCGCTCGGTTTCGACGCCCCCCCGCGCGCGCGCCCGAGTTTGCCCCGCCCGAATTTTGGCGTGTACGTGGGCGGTAGGTGGCCGAGGATCTCGCCTCCGTTGTTCCGTTGCGAGATTTCCGCTCCGCGGGCTTCGATCCCACGCGCCTCCTATCCTACGCCGGGGATCTCGCTGCGGCGCGTCGCGTCGTTTGCTGAGTTTTGCGGGTAATGCCGTGCGAAATTGGGTAATGCCTGGACCGACCGTTCGAGTTTTACCGTGTGGCAGAGCATGGGGTGTCTGGATCGCCTGCCCATATCGGAACCTAGTAGGTTCTGTGCTGCGGGTAGATTGGTTGGGAGCATTGGGTGAATAGCTCCATTTAGTGACGTTTGCTTTTTCGTTAAGATCTGGGCTTCAATTGAAGCGTTGCGACGAGTTTAGGATTGTTTCAACTAGTACATAATTCTGCAATTGAGTTGCGACATGGCCATTTTACCGAGTTTGATTATTTTCTAGTAGCAAATTTTCGCGGTGCTTTGTATCTGGGAGAGGCTACAAGTATAGAGCCTTGAAGTTTTAAGTATTATGTGTAGTTGTTATAGTATTTATGTGTAATTAGAGCCACTATTTCCTTCCTGATGTTGTGTAATTGACTCAGGGATGCCTATGGCTTCGCTGTGCGCCCCCAACACTTGCAGCGTTACAAGGAGTACGCAGGCATCTACAAGGTAGTATAATATGCACGCATCACTTATTGTATGTATTGTCTGGTCTTGATGGGTGTTTGTACTTGCAGGAGGAGGAGGAGGAGAGATCCGATAGATGGAAGAATTTCCTGGAGAGGCGGTCTGAGTCATCTGCACATGATGCGAAGGTTGCACTGTCCGTGGACAAAGTCGATTCTGTAGTTTGCGTTGAGGAGAATTCTGAGAATGGAAGTTCTGAATTGTTGCATGAGACGAGTGCACAAGGGCCACATAAGATTGAATCATGGAAGCCAATTCGGTCATCCCTGGGCAATATCGAGCAGATGATGGGTCTGCGTGTTGAGAAGAAGTATTTATCTGCTGGCAGGCTGCATTCAAATGAATCCACCCATCTTGTGACAGTTGAAGAGAGCAAGGTGTCAGCGGACTCGGATGACGAGTTCTATGATGCAGATAAGGTTGACCCTAGCCAAGAAGTGCAATCAGGTGATGTGAATGCTGAAACTGGCAACACGAGTCAAGAAGAAACTTATTCTTTGAAGGAAGAGTTGGAGTGTCTTGTCCATGGTGGACTGCCGATGGCTTTTAGAGGAGAGGTACAGCCTGTTTCCATAGCTTTTCTATTTGTTTTGCTAATCTGTTAGCACGGCTCATTCAGTAGCCCCTTGCTTTTGTGATAACAGCTGTGGCAAGCTTTTGTTGGTGTTGGAGCTCGCAGAGTAGAAGGGTATTATGGTAGTTTGCTTGCTTCTGAAGGTGAATCAGAAGATGGCGGATGTTCAGATTCTTTGGCCTCAGAAGGAGTTGATGAAAGACCTGACGCATTATCAGCATTATCCTCTGAAAAGTGTAAAGGGCAAATAGAGAAGGTAGACACTCGTGTTCATTGCCATGGAAAAGTAGTGTCCTTTTTGTTAAGAATTCACATCCAGGAATGCTAATAGGGGCCAATTTGACACACCTGGGCTCTTATAGGACTTGCCCAGAACTTTTCCTGGTCATCCTGCTTTAGATGATGATGGAAGAAATGCCTTGAGACGCTTGCTTCTGGCTTATGCTAGACACAATCCAACAGTTGGTTACTGTCAGGTAAGTGTATCTCCATTAATGCCACCCACCGTATTTCCTTTATGTTGCTGGATGTTATTTGTTTCTCTGAACAACATTTGATGTAAACTTGTTGTACTCAAAGTCACATACCCTACTACTGGACCTAAAACCTACTACTATGAACAACATTTTTTCTAACTTTTCTCATAGCAAAGATTTCTCTGTTGAATACTGTAGGCAATGAACTTCTTTGCTGGTCTCTTACTTCTATTGATGCCGGAAGAGAACGCATTTTGGTACACCCACCGTGACAATTTGTTCTACTGTTATCTGGGTTTGGGGTTGCAGACCCTATGATCTCAAAATAGCTCATTTAAATAGTATATTAAATCTCTTGATGGTATAACAGGACATTGGCAGGAATTATTGATGACTACTTTGATGGGTACTTTTCTGAAGAAATGATTGAGTCCCAGGTACTGTGATGCTCGCAGTTACTGTCTTTTTCAATGCTTGCATAGGACAGTGCTTGATTCCAAGTTTGATCACTGCTTATGCAAGATTAATGTTTGGTATCCATTCAGGTGGATCAGCTTGTTTTAGAGGAGCTGGTCCGTGAGAAGTTCCCGAAATTAGGTTAGCAACTTATTATACAAATATATACATTATTGGTGCGATGTGACTCATTTAGTAAATAACTGCAAAAACCCAAAACTTCATGGCTTGACATGCTTCTCAATGCAGCAAATCACTTGGACTACCTCGGCGTTGAAGTTGCATGGGTTACTGGACCGTGGTTCCTATCCATTTTCACCAATGTACTTCCGTGGGAAAGTGGTTAGTGTTTGCCTATATTTTTTCAACAGTTGCTGCTTCTAGAAGTACATTTTCTAGTAGTCTACCTTAGCTAACTCTATGAGGTTGCCTCAACGAAGCACATTGATGTCCCATGAGCAAGCCCAAACCAACATCACTTTTAGTGATCATGTGAACAGCACTAATCTGGCATAACGATTCTATCGATTTCAACATCTATGTGATGGAACGTAGATCCATGTGATCTTCATAAGGAGTAGGTCCGGGAGAAGTTGGTGAAGCGAGCCCTCGCCCTCCCTAGAAAGTGTGCAGATGACCATAACCATGTTTCTCAGATCTTAATGGCTATGTCACATAGGAACAAAAATATTTTGATATCTAATAATCAGTTATGTTTGTTCTTTATTGTTGTGTAAGCACCGAACTTGTCTAGTGTAAAAGTCTCATGCATTTGCTCTGTGTTGATGTTGAAAAAATGACACAGTACAAATTTATATTGCCTTTTCTGTTTGAACATTTCAGTCCTCCGTGTATGGGATGTGCTTCTGTTTGATGGGAATCGTGTGATGCTATTCCGGACAGCCCTTGCACTCCTGGAGTTTTATGGTACAAAGCACACTTTTGATTTGCCGTACTTCCCCCAAAAGGGAGTGATAATATCTCATAAAAAATCCATCTCATGAATTGGATTGAGACCGATGCTTGACTTGTTGCGCTAATTGCAGGCCCTGCACTTGTGACTACCAAAGATGCTGGCGACGCAGTTACCCTTTTGCAGTCTTTAGCTGGGTCCACTTTTGACAGCAGCCAGCTTGTCCTGACAGCTCGCATGGGATATCAGTCTGTAAATGAAACAGGATTGCAAGATCTGAGGAACAAACACCGGCCATCTGTTATAATTTCCATGGAAGAAAGGGCAAAAGGTCTAGGTGTCTGCAAGGAGAGTGGTCTTGCATCAAAGCTCTATAATTTCAAACGTGAGCCTGAACCGCTGGTGTCAATAAATGATTCTGCCGACCAAATGAGTGAGGTTGCAGATGGAGATATCAACCAAGAGGGTGATTCTGGAGACATCGATGATATGTATGGTGATCTGACAGTCAATTCTGAGATTGATTCGTTGCCGGATCCGAAGGACCAGGTAGCCATCCCAATCATAGTCCAATCATTAATACCATATTCAAGTCGTTGCAACCTGTGATCCCACTATTTTTATTTCTACCCCTAGTAGTAGCTCAACAAGTCAAGTGGTTGCTGTAATACGCTAATTTGTGTTACTTGTATTACTGCAGGTCACCTGGCTGAAGTTTGAGTTATGCCGATTGCTAGAGGAGAGAAGATCAGCTGTTCTCAGGTACATTTTCTGCATTTTCACAATTGATTTTTGTCACAGGTTGCTGAAACAATCGTTCTTAGGTATGTCTGATCTAGTTGCCATGTCTCATGGGTGTAGTTTGTTCTAGTTTGCTGGAAGGAATAATTTTATATGATCACTCCACTTTTAAAATAGTTACAATTGTTCCAAGTAAATATTCCTGGTTTCTTATGCTGTTTGACCGTCCAATTTTCTGCAGTGACTTGAAAATCCCAGAAATCTCACATCATAACTTGTTGAAACTGAACCACACTATGCTAAGTGTTCCTTTCTAATTATTCTGTTCCTTCTGCTATTCAGAGCTGATGAACTAGAGACAGCATTGATGGAAATGGTAAAGCAAGATAATAGACGCCAATTAAGTGCAAAGGTATAGCCAGATATACCTGCCATTATGTCAATAGTCAGATTACACAGTAATATTTAACTTTATAGCTCAGTATTATTGCTTATGCAGCTATGCCACAGAAATAGCCTTTTCTTAGTTCTGTATATATGTTTAGCTTGTATTCTATTTTCTGAAATAAATGCACAGCTAAATAACCATTTCACGCAAATAGAAGTTCTGCAAGCTTTCTATTGCATGGGCACTTCAATTTTGTAATAACCATTCACCAAATTATAGTCTCTGCCAGTCTATCATAGTTCAGTCGATGGCTGACGTATGGTTTTCATGGAAAAAATAATCTTGCAAATAACCACACTTCTGTTTTAGGCTGAGCAGTTGGAACATGAATTATCTGAACTAAAGCAGGCCCTATCAGACAAGCAGGAACAGGAGCAAGCAATGTTTCAGGTACAATTTTTTATCGCTGCACAAATGTACCTATCTAGTTTCTACTATGACATATTCACTAACAAGGAATCATATTGAAGCTGGTGATGCGTGTGGAACAAGAACTGAAATTTGCAGAAGAAGCACGCATCTCTGCAGAGCAGGATGCTGCTGCTCAGAGATACGCTGCTAATGTGCTGCAGGTTAATTAGCCAACTTCATCTATTGCCTGTGCAGATCATCTCTAATTTTCTATGCATCACTTGTTTTTATCAGAAGTCAACTAACTGAAATCCCAGTTATGCGTGTAGCATCAGTGTCTGGTAAATAATATGGACACATAATTTTATTAGAGATTTTGGCATATTTATCAACAAAAAAAACATACATTTGTTCAAAATAGTTGCAATATCCGCTCAAAAGATTCTAAGGGCACCTACAATGGGGGCGCTTAGCCCAGGCGCCAGGGTTTATTTCCTTGCCGTTTCGATCAAATCCCGTCCGATCCCTGGTTTTTGGCTGGCATCGATGCCAAGCCAGGCGCCGGATGCCTCCTCCCTTTTTTCATGCATGAGCCTTTTAACCAGCGCTGGAGATATTGTTTTGGTAGAAAATTAATTTTGTTAGCGCCCCAACAAACGCTCCTGCGTTGGAGGAACGGACTCCAGCACCGGCGCCACTTCCATAAATAATTATTTTTATTTTCTAAGCGTCGAAAGCGCCTCTCCATTGAACATGCCCTAAGGGTATCTCGAGCAGGCTCCCCTATTCTTCCCAGCTATGGTTGTTTCCCCAACAGGCAGAGGTTTTGATCAGTTACAAAAATCTGATCAAAACCTTTGCCTGTTGGGGAAATAATCATAGCTAGTAGTTTTGCTATATCCTGAGTCGAATCACTGTATTCGATTTGGGTAAACGTACACTACGGATTCTGAGAGGAAAAGTGACCACGATGGCTCAGGCATATCAGGCATACTTAATTTCTTGTAATTATGAGAATGATATTGCACAGGTCACACATTTAACTTGCACATAGTTGAATATCACAACATACCATATCTTGTGTTCTCAGACTATATGCCTTTTTTTTTAACTAGCAATGTTTGTATTAATGTAGAATCGAACTCCAGTCTCCTTTTCATATTATTTTCCTACCAGTCAGAATAAATATTTGTCAGAATTTATATGCAATGAGGTCAGCTCTATGCTTGCTATACTCCTCATTTAGTACTCATCAGGGTGACAACACATGTGCAGGAGAAGTATGAGGAAGCTATGGCATCACTTGCCCAAATGGAGAACAGAGCTGTAATGGCAGAAACAATGTTGGAGGCCACACTGCAGTACCAATCTAGCCAGCAGAAAGCACTTTCCCCTTTGCCTTCTCCAAGGTATCTTAGTCTTTGCATCTTCGAATGTTTGTAGTACCAAGCGGCCTGCTGCTTATAACCGGCAACACATCGATATTGATTTACATATTTTATTTTTGATACTACCTGAAGTTCTGAATATCTTTGGTGCAACTACTATTTAAGGCCCCCAATGTGCAATTTTGGCAGCTCTGTTATAGAAGTTTGATTCCCCACTACCAGATTAGCAGTGTACTTAAGGATGCACAGGCGGTGCGTCCGCAACACCCACTAAGCTGCTCTCAGTGTAAATTATAGTAGTGACATCAAAAAGCAATTGTACTAAGCGAGCCACTGGAACACATGACGCGGGTTCTTGTGGCGCGCTGCTTGCATCCGTAGGTGTACTACTATGATAATAAACCTGAGTTAATTAACTAACGTTCTAAAAGAAGACTTAAATTTCCTGTCATGGTGTTCCAATGTTGATATTTGATAGGCTTGTTATTCCCCCTGTAGAGCATCTGCACAAGATGATTCATCGCAGGAGTCCCAGTCCAGAAGAATAAACTTACTTGGACCGTTTTCACTGAGTTGGCGGGATAAGAACAAGGTAACTTATTCTGACCAATAGACTATATGACACGAGGTGCCTGGTATATCCAGTTTTGACTAGTTTAAACTGTAAAAGGGCCCAACTTGCCAGTCCAGTAGACTATTTTTAGTTTGCAACTCAACAATGGAGATACTCCCTGTACTTGTGATAAAAGCTAGATCTGTGAGCATAAAGTTTTATCACCTCAACCACTGATGTTTTCAAATGGAAGAATATGAAGTCATGGTTAGACTTGAAATTCCAAGGAAATCCTCCATTCCTTGCAAGGTTGTACGGGCACTTTTTACGAGGTTATGCACTGACTTGCCAGGACCTGTTTTTTTTTTCAGGGAAAGCAGAACAATGCTAGTGACTGCACAGATGCCAAGCTTACATACGCTCATGATCAAAGGGAAGAAGGACCCAACTTAGATGATGAGAAACATGGAGGAACACAAAAACTGGATGGTGAATGGGCAGTAGAATCACCCAAAGGAGATGAGAAGGCAGAGTCGCCGAAGAAATACAGTGAGCTGTCAAAAGTCCATATAATCACGAATGATATGAATGGGCAGCATGGACAGTTGCAAGAAATACAATTGGATTGATAGTTGCACAAGCCCATCCTTTACAGTATATCTTCACCACTGCGGTGTAGGTTTGCCGTTGAGGCAACCACTGGATGGCTTCAAGTTTTGAACAATCATGTATTCTTTCTTTGCCTTTTAGGGTCTATCTTTTTCTTTCCTTATCGCTGTGTAGAGTTGTATAGGTTCCTAATTCTCTCTGTTATTACTTGAGAAGAGAAATTGGCAAGTTATATGGCTGTCCATTAGTTGTCACCTTCTGATGTAAATGCATTGGAGGAAACATACCAAATGGACAATCTGTGGAATGTCGTGCTTTATTGCGAATTATCATCTTTGATAGACGAGTGCATTCTCGTTATCAAGTGCAGTACATACTGATACTACTACTGACGCCAAGCTAGACGTATTGCGAATCATCATCTCTGATGGAGAAGAGGGCATGCTTTGTTCCCGACTGACTTCTGGATTTTGAATGTGTGCCTATAATTGTTGTATAAGAACCAAAGGACCGATTTTCCTGGCAATTTTGATCTTTTTATTGCTAGGCATGCACTGATGTATGCATCTTTATTACTCCCTCCGTTCCTAAATTTTAGTCTTTTTAGAGATTCCATTATGGACTACATACGGATGTATATAGACATATTTTAGAGTGTATATTCATTCATTTTGCTTTGTATGTAGTCCGTAGTGAAATCTCTAAAAAGACTTATACGTAGAAACGGAGGAGTACTAATTAAATCCTTACTTACATGCGTCTGAGATACAATGCAAGTTGATATAAGTCTCGATCCAAAAAAATTACATGTATATATTCAACAATAATAACTAGGAGTAGTTAACAATACAGTATAAGCTGTCTGTGGCAGCTCAATTAATTTTTTTTTTTTGAAAAGGGGGGAAACCTACGGTCTTTACACGGTTGAATCCACCAGGTATCAAACTAATGAAGAATACATGCATTTCAAGCCATGAGACCGGCCGCCCCCAGCAGGACGACAAGGCCAAATCCTACTGTGGCCCTGGCAGAGGTGGCGGCGGAGGACGGCGACGGCATGGCCGGGGCGGGCGACGACGAGGGGGAACCTGGCACGACGTCGATCTTGAGCTTCATGCCGCCGTTGCCGGTGGTGGTGCAGTGGCCAGGAAAACCGCAGATGAAGTAGCGGGTGCCGACGGCGGGAAGGGCGACGTAGGTGAAAAAGCCGGAGCCCAGGGTGGTGATGGGGCTGGTGGCATTGCAAGAGTCGTAGTCGGCCTTGGTGACCTCCAGCACGTTGTGCGCCCCTCGCTCGTGCCTGAAGATGAGCTCGTCGCCCGGGTGGAACTTGTTGGAGGACGCCCAGCTGCCGTAGTCGGTGGTGAGGTCCCACGCGCCGCCCGGCTCGCCGACGCGGTGGGTCACCGCCGACGCGGCGCCCAGGACGGCGGCCGAGACCGCGGCAAGGAGAGCGATGGCTTTCATGGCAGCCATGGACTGCGGTTACGGATGGGGGCAGGAACTGGAACGCAGTGCAACGCAACGCAAGGAGAGAAGGTCGATATGCTTCACGGGAGCTGGGTTGGCTTGCTGTTGCTGCCGTGCCACCGGCATTGCCCCTCGCTTTATATAGTACAAGCAAAGCAAGCGCCCAGCCTGGATTGCGCCCGCGTGGTGGAATGATAAGTTGGAATCTGGGGTTGAATGATCATGTGCCGTGCGTTTGGACTTTGAACGAGTCAATGCTGCCGTTGTGGCCAGCTGACCATCTCACGCCTCGCCTTCCATTCAACTTTGACGTTGCTGTACGCGGTCTATGTTATGCATGTGGCCATGTGCGTGGGGCATGCAAATGTGTACGCACATATGCTGCCATCCTCGACTGGCTAAATTTCGTGTTTTGACCCTTTTATAAAAGTTGATCGAGATCTGATCTTAGTTTGTAATTTTTTTTGGGATCTGATCCTTTTCTTACCGTCAGGGTTCATGGCAGTTAGGTTAGAACAACTTTCGAGGACCCTGGCGATAGGGGTGCACGCCCTACCGTAAAAATTTCTTAAGTATCGGACAAAATACGTGTTCACACCTACCGCCGGGCACCTTGGCGGTAGGGTTGTACAGGCTACTGCCAGCCTGTTTGCCGGTAGAGGTGCGTCGTGCTGACGTGGATAAGTTTCCTACCGGCAGGGACCTTGGCGGTAGTCTGTTATACCCTACCGCCATGGACCCCGGGCGGTAGGAAAAGGGTCAGATCCCAATTTTTTGACAAACAAGGATCAAGTCTCGATTCGTAAAAGGGTCAAAACACAAATTTTTGCCTCCTCGAGCTACCTTTTTTTAGAGGATTATATATTTAAAAGGTGTGGCTAGATCTCAGTTTGAGACTTAATCAAGTCTCAATCAAGTGACACAACATATAAAAAAGAAGAAATATTTTTTTGCACAAATCTTCACGTAAGATCTCACAGATATAACATCGACTGAAACTTCGTTAAGTCCCAGTCGACTAAGATTTAGCAATCACAAGCAACAACCGATAGATGAGCTCAAGACGACTTCGACCAACAACGATGTTGGGGAGGAGTGAGGTGGTGCAGTGAGTCGGCACTCGGAAGTGGGAAGAGAGGCGGTTCTATGGAATGCCGTGTGCAATGGCGCTGGAGGGCAATGAAATTGATGATCCCTAAAGGAAAAAGTAACCAATTTGAAGACGTATAGGAACGAGGGTGACAAACAAATGGAGAACTTTTGGGGCGTGCGGTGTCTGTTTTGAGGGATTATATTGTACCTTTATATTGGTATATAGACCTAGATATAAATTATCCAGTTGAATTATCTAAGACATGTCATACGGACGCAAACACGTCTTATCTATTGTGTCGTCTTTTTATCTCATGGAAAAGGCCTACACCGATCTTTCTCCACCTGCTATGCAGGGCCGACTCTATGTTTTGCAGGGCCCTAGGGCGAAATTGACGACATAGGCCAAGGCTATGCATATGCATGTGTACATATACATATATGTGTATTTTTAAATTTAAGTATTAAGAAAAAATAATTGAACTACACATTCTTAGTTTGAGGGGTCTAATAGGGAATTTAAAGAAATGTCATACTGCGACAAGAAGACTACAAGAACTGCAAAATGAAATTAGTATGATTACTCATATTAGAACCAAATTTCAATGACTCCGTGTCTCCGTCAATAAAAATGCTTCGGTGCTTCAAAAAAAATCTAGGAAATAACTTATTTAAAGCACTCTTTTTGATTTAATAGCTAATCCATTGGTGTTTTTCTTTTTCTTAGCACTCAGACAAATACTCTTTAGGCAACATTCTAGCACCTAAAATTTTGAAGGGAAGTAAATGAATAGAATTAGGATTTTAGAAATTAGAGGCCTAACAATCAAACATGCTTAAGTGGTTAGGACAAGAAGATGATGACGATGGATCAACATGGTCGGTGGTAATCTATATCTATATCTATACCAATATAAAAGGACTCAGAAGAGCAGACCCAGTTAGACCATCAAATCAGGTCAATCCAACGACCTAGATTTTTCCAATGATGAGTGCTTAACACGTTTAACATGCAATTAATATTGTGCCAAAATATAAACATCTATGCTAATAAGATAATTAACATGTAATTGATATCATACCTAATATTAATGTTGCATTTAATTTCTTTCCTAATATCAACATGCATTGCATGTGTGCATTTAGGCCTCTCCCAATGATCCATCTTGTGCAGGTGCTAAGGCTACCGTGTAGGCAAAAAATCTGATGTGACAAGCTAATTAATACTGCAGGAGAGAGATGAGTGTGGTGACCCCAGAAAGAAACAATGTTAATCGCGTGAACCTAGCAACAGAACACTTAAATGAAAGAAGCCCACCAATGCATGAACAACTTTAGTTGCAAAATCATTAAATGAAAGATGCTTAGCAACAACAAGTTAAGCACCAATACATTGAGGGCTTTAGTTGCTAAACTTTTAAATGTGCTTAGCACCTCATGTAAGCACCTTTGCATTGAAAGAGGCCTTAGTCATAAAGAGTAATGCTGGTCATAATGGGAGTATCATAGCTAGTATCATTCATGCCAACTAGATAATTTTGTTGAGATGACATAAAATTAAATGAAAAAAAAAAGGATTGAGTATCCTATCATGACACCATATCATAATAAGTACTATGCTACTATATGTCATACATGACAATAAATAAGATAATCTATGATACTAATATATGAAACTGGAGGTAGTATTATACATGGTGGCATACCTAGTGGGTGTGCCAGGTGTGCCATGGCTCAGCCAAAATTTTGGAAAATGTATTTTTACCATGTAATAATTAACTGATTTTTAAGGCCCATCCAAACCAAATGAAAATATGACTCTTTTTTCTAAAGTGTGCACACCCTTCATTTTATTTCTACGTTCGCTACTGATTATACACTATACTAAGTTATGATACTAGGGCAGCCTATAAGAAGATGAGAATGGATGTCGCAAAATGAAATGGAGAAGATGAGAATGGACCATGGATATCAGCGATGGCGATCAGGGGACGTTTCCTTTCCTACTGGCTACGGGCTGGTATTATCATTTTTTTAGGTGTTCCGGCTGGTATTATCAAACGCGCTCGATGTCTTTCATTTCCTAGCCAAACGGGCCTGGTGCAATTCCTCTATTATTTTACCGACCGGGCCCATCACTCTGTTTTCACAGGGACCAACTAATTAGCGAGTATTCCCTGTCAAGCCTGCTAGCGATCACTCCCACGCGCCGCTACTTGGCGCGTTCTCAGCCGCCGCCACGTGTCGTGCTCAGAGCGTTTCCTTCGGATTTTATTTTTTCGCACGCGTTTTCGGCTTTTTAGAGTGGTTTTTTTCCGGGTTTTTTTGTGTTCCGGTTTCCCACCGGAGCTTTTGGACGAAAAAAAATTCAAAAAAAATTCGCGAAAAAAAACGCGTTTTTTTTTGCGAGAGGCACGGTTTTGTTTCCACCAAAGGCACGGTTTTGCTATCGCGAGAGGCACGGTTTTGCTATCGCGAGAGGCACGGCCGTGCCTCTCGGAAAGGAAAAAAAAACGCGTTTTCTGCTCTTTTTTTTCCGCGAGAGGCATGGTTTT
>CBMN010041257.1:0-11446 GCA_000582825.1 Hordeum pubiflorum
CGATAGGGAGAGGAGGGAGAGAGTGGCTCAGATCTTGACCACGGCCAGCCGCTTCCGACCGCAACGCGCCGTTAACGGCCGTTAACGCGCGGCGGGCGACGGTTAGGCACGGTGGCACCTGATACGTGGGCCCAACCGGTCAGTTTGGTGATTAAACGCGGCAAAGCGAGCGGTTACGCGACTTGGTAGTTTTTTGCCACGAATTAGAAAAAAAGTGGTAGTTTTCGGGACAAAAACGTAGAGTGGTAGTTTCTGGGAACCATTCCATGAAATGTGGTAGTTTTTGGTTAAATACTCGCCTGCATAACACATACAAATTAACAACTCAGCCGGTCTTTAAATTTTATGGATACTGCAACAATGAAGTTCAGTTCGGTAAAGTTACTTATTTCAGTTGTAATGTACTGTCATTCAAATGATTATCTATGCCTCGACAGTCCAGGATAGGAAAATACATCCAAACACCCATTTGATGTGATCATTCAAGCCTGTACATCTACGCATATATTAGGCATGATCAGCATCAGTGCTATTTTTAATTCAATAGTTTATCTCTGAAGAAATACAACATGGTCCTATGATCCTATTTCTGAAGGACACAGAAAAAATATGCATGAATAATGATTCCTATTATGGTCTGAAGAGCAAACTCGAACATGAAGCGCATTTTCCATCTATGTGAACATCATAATTAATACTAAATCTCATAGTGAACTAATATTTGTATGTACTTTTAACAAATTCTAAATCTGTCAACACATTCATACTTGGAAAATGAAAATAAGAAATTTCATAGTAATTTAATATGCACTCTGACTGCTAAATGAAGTACACGAAATGGATATTCTGACAATTATGAGAACTTTACAAAATCGTTAATGAATGGAGTTAAGATTGTAAACCCTACTGGGAAAAATAAAGCAAATCCCTTGCAGAAAGCCGGCGGTCGCAAGATACCATGCACATGCACACGTACGAACATCCCTGAATTCTGCAGAGATCTTGCGCGGCGGTTGAATTTCTGACTTGCACCGCAACGGGCGGGGGTAGGGGGAGGGAAAGGTACCTGTCCACGGACTGCTCGCCGGCGTTTCTGGGCGTCGCCGGCTTCTCGACGGAGGGAGGCGCTGCAGTGGGCGGTGGGGCAGGGGAGAGCTCGGCGCGCCGCAGCGGACAGTTTGCAGTACCTGGCGTCGGGCCTAACCCCTGGTGGCAGGAGCGAGACCAGGGAGGCGGACCGGTGGTGCTTGCCTAGATCGGGGCCGCCGCGGGATCTCTTGATCGGAACTGCGGAAACGGCGGCTATGCGACCAATACAAGATTCTTCTGCGTGGGGGACGGACAAGTAACTGCTTGAAACAACTTTACCATTCTACCCTTTAGACCAAAAAATAAATCTTTAAATGATTTTCCAAATCTGACGGTCAGAAAAAATCAGAGGCGGAGTTACACGAAAGTACAAGTCGTAACTCGCCAATCACCCTAAAAGAGCTCATGTGCCTAATATGGAAAACAGAGAGCAACCATGTCTTAATCTAGATATGGTTCGTAGCACCAAATTCAAAACATCTCATAATTTTTCTCTCACAAAAAATATTAAATGAGGGTTGCTTTACTTACAACACTAAAGATATAGTTCACTGGGATTGCTATATGTAAACATTTATTTATACAATTGGATACAGCTTATAAGATATAATGTAGAATATAAGTAAAGACAATGACAACGCATAAAAAATGGACGACGAAAGTTTAGTTACTTATTACATATATAGACCCTCCACAGCCAAAATGATACTCTAGGTGTCTATTAAGATCGTGGTTGTCGAGAAGAGCAAGCTAGCTCGGCAGGAGCCGCACTAGCTAGAATGGCGTTGGTCGATCATTTGTGGCAGGGGGCAACTCTCCGCCACTCTCCAGGAATTGCATTGCATCAACCATCGAAGGCCGTTTGTTCTCATCTCGTTCAGAACACCGGATGGCCAGGACAATCACGCGCTCCATCTCCGCCTTGTCAAACTGTCCAGCCAATTTCTTGTCAGCAACATCCTTGGCAAATGTTTTTGGTTGATCTGTATGCAGCTTACGGACTAGGTCTGGGTTGTTTTCTCCATGCACTATTTCTAGAAGGACGATCCCAAAGCTGTAGACATCAGAGCTAGAGCGCAACTTGATCTGTCCATGCTTTTTGCACTGTGGATCCATGTAGTCCTTGATCCCAATAGCGACCGTCAACAAACATGAATCTTGATTGTCTTGGGCGACCCTTGATATCCCAAAGTCGCCAAGCTTGGCGTTGAAATCATGGTCCAGGAGTATGTTGCTTGGTTTGACATCTCTGTGCAAGATGGATGGCTTGCATAAGTGGTGGAGGTAATGAAGAGCGGACGCTAGGCACTTCACTATTTTGTACCTGCAACATGCATGTTACCATAAGGCACGTATCATATTGTTGGGTTCCAATTTCACGTACTATTTCAAATATTTTTCTTAAAAGAAAAGTTTAGGTTTCACACAAGTAAGCTTCAATAACATAACTTTTCAAAAATAACGCTTGCAATCCTCCACACCCAACAACATGTGACAGACGCCATTGCCTCCATTCTAGAGTGTACCACTTCCTCTTTCCCCCAAACATATATTGGACTACGACTATCACCTACTCGGGCGCCCCCAAATACATTCCTTCCCATCCTTGAACGCTGCAAAAAAATCCCTCTCTGGCTGGCGAGCCAAACTGCTTTCTAAAGAAGACATGCTCATTCTTATCACGGCTGTCCTAGAATCACTCATAACATATTACATGGCGGTTTTTCTTATCCCTAACAAAGTTCAAAACACAATTGATGCAACACGCCTTCTTTTGGATGACAAAGGACACCCATTCTGGGGCTCAATGCCTGGTTGCTTGGAAAAATGTTTTAAATCCGAAAAAGTATGGTGGTTTAGGCATTAAAAACTTGTATATCCAGAATACTTGCTTGTTGATGAAGTTTGCTGTTAAATCTCTTCTATCCCATAATACCCCCTGGTCATATTGGCTTAGCTTGCAACATCCAAATCCTTTTGTAGCCCTAGCCTCCCACCCCTCACTCCTTTGCAGAATCATAAACCAGCATATGCCTACACTACAACAAATCACCTTTGTTCTTACAATAATGGAACCTCAACCAATTTCTGCTTTGACACCTGGCTCACCCCAAGCAGTTACTTTCCCAAACCTATTTTCCCACTCAGAGGTACCTATGATTAGGGTGGCAAATATCATGCGCTTCGGTTTAGAATCTAACCTGCAGAATTGTTTAACCTGTGTTGCCTCGCACGAATTGATTTCTCTTTTGTCTTTGTTGCAGGACTTCATGCCGTTGCAAGATCAGGACCAACGCTTTATACTTGGGGGAAAGGCCTTCTCTACACGGGATGCATACAATGCCCCGACTCAGGAGGCAGACACCAACATCAACGCACAACCGATCTAGAGATCGCAAGTGCCCAACAAAATCAAGATCTTTGCCTGGCTAATCTTCCGTAACAGGCTCAACACACGTGTCCACCTCACCCAGAAACACATCATCACCACCTCTGACTACCCGCGGTGCCTCTCCTCAGTAGAGGATGCCGCCCACCTCTTCATCGGATGCCCCTTCACCGACCGCATCTGGGAGCGGCTGGGAATCACCCCTATATCCAGCTCCATCGACGACCTCTGGGACGCTTCGCTTCTCCAGTCCATTCCTACTCGTGGCTGGACGTTCATGCTACTAACGATCCTCTCGATGATCTGGGATGCCAGGAGCGATATGGCATTTAGGCCACAGATAGACGCTCATCTACCTCTGTTAGATTAATCATGTCAGACTTGGACATTTGGTCACAATAGGCTCTCCAAACCTTGTAACAAGGAGGCCGTTTTCTCTTAGCGTCTATTCCTCTCTGCACGTTGTAATGTGCCCCTATAATTGTGTTCCACTACGACTCTTTAAGTAATATATTCAAGTGGGAGAACTCCCACCCCTGGGTGATTTTAAAATAAAAATAATACAATAACATAACATATATGGGAACGACAGACAATGCAAGTACGTACCTCTTTGCCCATGTTAGAACCTCGGCCTTTTCGTGCAGGTGCTGGTGGAGGTTGCCATTAGGCACAAGTTCATACACGAGGAAGAGCTTGACGTTCTGTCTGCCCCAGCACCAAAACATGTAATTATTTGTGCTGCAGCACCAGCCTTCGAGTCTAACCACATTGCCATGGGCCGTTCGTTCGATGGCTTTGAGCTCCGCGAGGAAGTCCTTGCATTCTCCCCTCGAGTCCTTGAGAATCATCTTCACGGCTACCGGTTGGTCAGTCTTGAGGCTCCCACTGTATACCACGCAGAAGCCACCCTTTCCGATCACCTTCTGATCGGAGAATTTCTCGGTGGCAACAGACAAGTCGTGGTACTTAAATCTCTTAAAACGAGTTGCCTCCTCAAAGGAGCGGCGCGTGCTTCTCCACGTACACCATGACAAAATCAACCACATTATTACCGCCAAGGCAATCAGACCGACTACTCCTCCAATAATCCACGAACGATGACTACCTGTTGAAAGCAAGCGATGCAAAATTAGGCACATCTACGCCTCTTTTCCTCACATATTTCGAAACAGGCTTTCGTCCCGCTTTATATATAAAGCAACAACACCAGAAAAAAGTACACGGCCGAACGATACAGGTGATGAGAAAGCCCTCAAACAATGCCGATCGCTGGATGATTGGAACACGCAAGACGCAAGCGACTACGCTACCGAAATAAAGCACAGGAAGAACTGAGAACAAGCCACGCTACGTCCTATAACACCTAAGCTCCACAACAATGCCCCCAAGAGGAAGAACGATGCTAGGCGACGGCGCTGTCGAGTCCATCGGATAAATGTGTTCACCCGGAACCCGGACACGAAGAAGAGCACCACGAAGACGTCTTCAGGAAGAAAGCGATGCCCGCGAGCGTCGTCATCGTCGGCGACAAAGCGCAGAGCTTTCGCTCGGCAGCTCCCTTGTGACACCACGCGGCCTCCAGAACAAGCGCGGCGAGTTTCAAAACTCCAGATCCGGATCGGTGCACCGGCACATATAGAGACTGAGCCCGCCTGAGCCACCCGCCGCTCCACCACTCGCCGCCCACACAATCAAGGGGGAAACCATCACTGCCGCCATGGCAAGCGACCTTAGTTGCAAGATCTCGATGATTGTGAAAGCTAACATGTTCTCATCTTGTCTAGATGATGCGGAATGAAGTAAAACGTCTTATCAATCATTTTGTATATGCACTAACTAGTGCAATCTAATCCACTTATACCGACACCTTTGTGACAAGAACCTTAACAAGAAGTCAGACAACTTTATTACTACTATTATTTGTAGTTTATGCTTAGATATTTTTTGTTGATCGAAGATGTTTAGGACGTAAAAGGAAAATTTTATCTATAATATTTTCCATCGGAATTATCATATGTTTTCGGAATTGTAATTGCTAAGTATGTACATACCCTTCTAGTTTCACTAGATTGGTGTGATAGTTTGCTAGACTGGGTGTGTACATTTTTGTCCAAATTAATATGTCATGTCTTCATCTTCCATGTCCTACGTGGGAATATAATATTCCCTCTGTTTTTATTTACTATGTATATTAGAGTTGGCTGAAGTCAAACTTCGTAAAGTTTGACCAAGTTTATAGAAAAAAATCTAAATATTTACCATAACAAATTCAATATGATGTGAAAGTACATTCAATAATAAATCTAGTGATATTGGTTTGTTATTATATGTGCTAGTATTTTTGTCTATAAACTTTGTCAAAGTTCCTAAAACTTGACTTTGACCAAAGTTATTATGCGAGGTAAATAAAACGGAGGAAGTATTTATGGTTACACTAATCATGCTTTATGTTATGTAAAGCGAAATATAGGATCAATCGATGAAGCTGGTTCCATACCTTTCGTATCGAGCACCTCACCTTGGTGTGGTTGGATCCTGTTAGCCCACGTAGGTGTTTCTGTAGGTGATAGAATACGTATGGCAAATTAATATACTGTTAACTTGGATCCATAATAAATGTTGCAGTTTTAAACTAAGGTTAAACTTTTGGATGTTCTTTTTTACTTCTAATGTTCTGTGTACTACCTTTGGAGTTGATGAACACTTCATCCCTTCCTGAATATAAAACTTTTTATAGATTACAATATAGACTACATTTGAAGCAAAATAAGTAAATCTACACTTTAAAACGCGTCTATATACATCCGTAGGTAGTCTATACTGGAATCTTTAAAAGGTTTTATATTTAGAAACGGAGGGAATAGATCGGAAGTTTTTCCACATAAACAAGTATAAAAAATCAGCGACACTTATTTTGGATCGCAGGGAGTACTAAATTCCATGGTCTGTGTATGTTCAAGTCCACTCTAATTTTCCTAAGACCCAGTTGATACAGAAGAATGCAATTTTATTTTAATCAAAAGAGTGCAAATTACATCTTTTTTTACTAAAATAAGGTATCACTTTTAAGATTTCCACTGAGACTTAAGAAAACTAGTCGAGTTAAAATTTAAAATTAGCAAAACTGCAACTCCAAACACGTTTCAAAGATAATAAACAAATATACTATTTAATAACTTTCAGAAATTTCATGTACTTACCGCTAACTCTGGGTGCGATAGTTGAGCTGAAGGACCAAGAGTGTATCTGATGCAACTCAGTGAATTGACTGGTGGCCGCAGAGAACCCAACCGCCACCTCGGGTGGGAGCAGGTCATCGAGGCGATCAGGTAAATGCGTCCTGACCCGAGCGGTTGGAAGAGAATGATTGGAATCAAAGTGCAGGGTGGCCTCCAGCGTGCGGGTGGTGTTGTCAAAAGTGATGGTAGCCGTCATGGTGCCATTAGGCTGAAGCTGGGCAACCTGGTGGTGCTGACCGATGTGATGGAGTTGCAGTCGATGCCGATGTGGCTGTTTTGTCCAGTGGGATCCCAGTCGTCGGCGTAGGTGTCGAACTCCACGGCGACGAACCGCTCTGCACCGGTGGCGCTAGTATCGTTACTATTGGTGAGGCCGAGTAAACTGCTCCACGACTTCACCGGTAACCTTGACGGGTAGGCGGAGAGGAAGAAGGTAAGGCCATCCCCCTTTTCTGTTGTTATGGGCGGCAAGCGGATGGCGAAGGTGAAGGTTGTGGAAAAGCTGGCCACCTCGCCGGTGCTGTTGTCGTACAAGGGCACCGGGTGGCTGTACGACATACGGCCCTTGCAGTTCTGGTTCATCTCGGGCTCTCCCAAGTTGCAGGTGAGGTCAACCAGATCGCCATTCAGGGCCGCGTCGCCCTCGAACCGGAGGTCTTGCAGACGGTAGCTGGTGGTGTTTGAGAAGTCGAACCTGAAGGAAAGTGGCCACGCCGGGGCAGCGGCTGCAGCGTCGACGATGCCGAGGGACGGCAGGAAGCAGAGCAGGCAGCCGGCGAGGATGATGAAGATGCGTGCATTTGCAGGCGAGACGCAGACGCCCACCATAATTCCAGCCACTCGATCGAGTAGTATGTGGAATTCTAAGCTTAGGGGGTTTCTCTAAGGTTTTGGTCGACCACATTGGGTAAGGGACGTTTATAATCTCCACGTTGCTTCTGCCTTGGGACAAGCCCGGAAGTTTCGAGCCAACCCGGAGATGCAAGACCCGGGGTTGCTTGACCTGCCGTGTTAATTGGCTCGAAACTTCCCGCCGGATAAGGGGCTCCAACTTGTTGTTTGGTACGTATGCTACTATGTCCATGTCCATGTCGTATATATCCCATCATTTTATTGGTCAGTCCATCGTTTCTTCTCAGTAGACTAGAAGTACTACCCAAATCAGCACGTGAGTCGTGCGGGCAGCCTTCCGGGTTCCATCGATCTAACCAGTCACGGCCGCCGTTTCTTCTCCCCTGTCTGTCTTCTTGTTCTCCGTTCTGCTCCTCTTCCGAAGCACCTAACATTGATTATGACTGGTTCCTTTGACCATCCATAAATTTTTCATCATTACTACTCCCTTCGATCCTAAATATAATTTTTTTGATATTTCACTAAGAACTACATACGAAGTAAATGAGTAAAATATACTTTAAAATATATCTATATACATCCTTACGTGGTTCGTACTGAAATCTCTGAACGGAGGGAGTAGTACCAGCTAATAGATTAATCTACTGTGATTGATACATTGCCTGACGAGGCCTGTGTACGTAAGTAGCTAATACTCAGGAGAGGTGGTTCCGATGACAGTGGCACGCGCAGGTGCATGTCATCTCTGACCAGGCTACGTGCCTACAGAACAGGAGAATAGGAGGGAGGAGTTACAACCGAATACAAGAGGATTACAACAGAATGCATGAACACGTTGTTTAACAGCCCCCTGCAGTCATAACATCGCTCGGCAAGATGTTTAGACTGGACTGAAAATCAACAAAGACCGAGGACGGCAGCCCCTTTGTAAAAATATCCGCGAACTAAGATGTCGTAGGCACATGTAGGACGCACGCTTCGCCAAGGTTGACACGATCGCAAACGAAGTGCAGGTCGATCTCAACGTGCTTCGTTCATTGGTGCTGCACCGGGTTATAGACGATAAATACATAGCACTCACATTGTCGCAATAGACCATTGCAGCGCGCGACAGAGGATGATGCAGATCGGTCAATAACTGCCGGAGCCAGCATGATTCGGTGACGCAATTCGCAACTGCTTGGTACTCAGCTTCGGCACTGGAGCGAGAGACGGTGTGCTGCCTCTTAGAAGACCATGACACGAGGTTGTTGCCAAAGAAGACACCAAAACTCGAAGTGGATTTGCGAGTGTCCGGACAGCCTGCCCAATGAGCGCCCGAGTAGGCTATCAACTCATGTGTAGAGGACCGATACAACTGAAGGCCAAAATGAGTAGTGCCGCGGACGTAACGGAGCATACGTTTGATAAGCTGAAAATGAGAGTCGCGAGGATCATGTATAAATAAGCATACTTGTTGCACGGCATACGAGAGGTCCGGACGTGTCAAAGTGAGGTATTGGAGAGCTCCGGCACGGTTGCGGTATAGAGAAGGATCGACATAGGGCTGCCCATCGGTGGATGAAAGTTTGGAATGAGTATCAATAGGTGTGGAGATGGGGTTGCAATTGAGCATGTTTGCACGATCTAAAATTTCGAGGGCATATTGCTCTTTGGACAAAACAATGCCATGTGGGTTGCGATGAACATTGATACCTAAAAAATGATGAATGTCACCGAGATCACTCATGGAGAACTCACTCTTAAGAGAGGAGATGACGGACATGAGAAGTGTGGTAGTGTTGGCGGTGAGTATGATGTCATCGACGTAAAGGAGCAAATAAACAAGTTGGTTGCCTCGGTGTATAATAAAGAGTGATGTGTCACACTTGGAAGCTACAAAACCAATGGAATGTAGAAACGAGGTGAAATGAGTGAAGCAAGTGCGCAGTGCTTGTCTGAGACGATAGATTGATTTATGGAGGCGACATACATGGTTAGGATGTGAGGAATCAATGAAACCAGAAGGTTGTTGGCAATATACCGTCTCTTGGAGATGACCGTGCAGAAAAGCATTTTTGACGTCCAGTTGATGCATGGGCCATGATTTGGAAGTGGAGAGACTGAGGACGACACGAATGGTGGCGGGCTTGACCACGGGACTGAATGTCTCGCCGTAGTCCACAACTTCATGCTGAGTGAAGCCTTGAAGAACCCACATCGCCTTGTATCATGCCAGAGAGTCGTCCGAATTGAGCTTGTGGCGAAAGATCCATTTTCCGGTCATGACTTTCACACCTACAGGGCAAGGAACCAAAGACCAAGTGTCATTCTGCATTAAGGCATTATATTTGCCTAACATTGCGTTGTGCCAATTCGGGTCCCTAAGAGCGGATTTGTATGTGGCAGGAAGAGGAGAAATAGGGGACGAAGTAGTGAGGTAAGCATCGGTGTTCTTAGAATTGGGTGTAAAGTATCCGGATTTAGCACGTGTTTGCATTCGATGCTCATTAGCAGGTGGACGTACGGGAATGGCTCTAGGGGGGCAGAGGTGGGACACGTAGGGAGGCAGAAGAGGAAGGTGTTGGTTGGGAGGGAGAGACAGGCGCGAAAGCAGACGAGCAGCTGGGAATGGCTAGCACGGGGGACGTGGCAGGGTGGCTTTGGGCAGTGGAAGAATCAGCGGTGGGTGCATGGGGCACGACAGGTGAGTGGGGTGCAGATCCTAGAAATGATAGCGTGGGGCGGGACGATGGGGCGGCAGGGGAGAGCTGCCACATGGGAAGTGGCGGGGCAGGCGCTACGTCTGGGAGCGGTACGTTCGGAGTGAATGAGGTAGGCGGGGTGGGACGATCAAGGAGGATAGGCGGGTGGAGATTAGGCGGGGGATCCGATGTGGTCGGGAAAGGTGTGCCCGGCTGTTTGGGGTCTGTGTATGGGATTTTTGTTTCGTCAAAAATGGCATGGAGTGAAATTAAAATGCGACATGAGGACAAATCGAGGCATCTATACCCTTTGTGCTCGAGGGGGTAACCTAGAAAAATGCACGAACAGTGCGCGGTGATAATTTGTGTGGTGTGGTCGCATAAGTATTTGGAAAACACTAGCATCCAAAGGCGCGAGATGGCCGTAGGAGGGATGGACGCCATGTAGAAGATAGTAGGGAGTGAGGAAGTTAATGGGGCTGGAAGGACGTCGATTGAGTAGATAGGTGGCGGTGTGAAGTGCTTCGACCTAAAACGAAGGAGGAAGGTTGTCTTGAATGAGGAGAGTATGAACTATATCATTGGTGGAGCGGATGAGACGCTCGGCCTTCCCATTTTGGGGGGATGTGTAGGGGCATGAGAGGTGGAAGATAATGCCATTGTCGGAGAAGTAAGAGCGTAGAGAGGTGTTTATGAACTCGCCACCGTTATCACATTGCAAGCATTAAATTAGAACATGGAATTGAGTGAGCACGTATTGGAAGAAGCATTGTAGGGTGGGGGAGGTGTCGGATTTGGCGCGTAAAGGAAATGACCAAGAATAATGAGTGAAATCATCTAAGACAATAAGATAGTATTGGAAACCAGAAAAGCTCGCAACAGGCGACGTCCATAAGCCGCAATGAATTATTTGAAAGGGCGCCGTGGTATAAGTTTTTGAAGAAGGGAAAGGTAGGCGGGGTTGGCGTCCAAGTTGAAAGGACGAGCACACGGTGGCCTATTTATTACAAAGTTGAATAAAATCACGAGAGAGGTGTGAGAGAGCATCACGTCTGGGATGACCCAAACGTTTGTGCCAAGTATCGCCGTCGACCTTGATGGAAAGAGCCACCGTAGTGTTGTCTGATAACCCACAAGTACAGGAGATCGCGACAGTCTTCACGGGTAGTATTTCACCCTAATTTATTGAT
>CBMN010041261.1:0-13104 GCA_000582825.1 Hordeum pubiflorum
TTTTGCGGAGCCCTGATTCCAACAGGAGGACCTAAAGGGCCTAGCAGCGGAGCGCGACACCCTTAGGGGGAAGACGGCGGAGCTCGAGAAGTTGGACCTAACCTTGAAAGAAGCCCAAAGTCAGTACAGGGTGGACCGCGATGAGCTTAACCAGGTTAAGAAAATTGCTGCTGTTAAGCCATATTTAATGCAATGTGTCTTTGGCGGCGGTAGGGTTGCTCAGCTGACTCAACTATGGCGCCCTTCAGACGCCTTCGAGGACCTGTCGAGGAGCATTACTGACATGGGAATGTTCTGTGGCGCCCGGGAGGAGGCCGCTCGAAAGCAATTTTGGGCTCAATTTCAAGTGCCATCACATGTTCGACTCCTCGGGGACAAAATGAAATAGCTCATGGAGCTGTATTCCATGGCAAAACCAGCCATGGATGACCTCTGTCTCAAGCTGTGGCCAGATGAGCCCCCGCCGAGTAGTTTCTTCGAACTAGTCACCCGGCTCCAAGAAGTTGGTCCTCGGATCGATTGATGGAAGGACTATGCCTGCCTCGAGGGTACTCGGCTAGCCTATGCCTATGTCAGCACCTGATACCCAGGCATCTAGACACCGAAGGTGGCTACAAGTGCTCATGAAGGCAAGAACAGCGTCCCTGAGGCTTACTTTGAAAGGGTCATGGAAGCTTCTCGGATCACTGCTGCTAGATGCCGCAAGGATGTAATCCTAGAGTAGGAAACACCTCGGTACGCTGAGGTGACATTATGTAAGAAAGTCAGATGTTTCTTTTGGTAATGCATGTGTTATTCCGCCCTTCATGTGTTTTAACTCCAATCTCCTCTGTGACCATTTTTTAAACTGAAAGTGGCAAGTCGTCAGCTTCCGCCCCCCAAGCATAAACTACGCGGGGTGTCTTAATAACAGTACGATCCTTAGTCATTGTTTCTGTACCCGGAGGCGGTCGTTTTATGTTATAGACAAGTAAATTAGACTATTCTTCTTTATAACTTCCACTTAGTCATAGGAGCTTGAATTTTGGGGGCGATTGACTAGCCCCCGCTTGGGAAGTGTTGGGGCGAGCCTTGGCTCGAGCACGGAGCACTTCGGTTCTTTGAAGAGAACCCTTCGTGTAACACGAGCGAAATCACTAACGATTGGATTTTAGATGGTCTACGGATCGCCGATCAGTTTACGCTTATCATGACAACCAGTTTTCAGCTTTCTCCATGAGGTACTTGACCGATAGAATCAGAACTACAATCATAGTGGTTCCCCCTTTACACACTTAGTTGAACGAAGCGAACCTTAAGAGGTAAGCACAGGAGACGGGCAACCCAACTATTGACCAAAGACATGAGTTGAAACTTGGTGCATATAAGGCAATATCCAAGACACCCAACGTTCTTTTAAACGAGCGTTGGGATTTCTAGGCGAGGTGTTATATCCGAGCCCCTAGTCAATAACCGATGTATAACAAATGTCATTGGTTCACATGGCAAATAAGGAAGGACTTAGACAGGGTATAATGATCAGACGACATGATTCCTTTTTTAAAAAAGCCGAATCATGCAACCTGAGCTTGTCAGACAAAGATACATAAAATATTATGGTGGATTTCTACACAGGGATTTATTTACTGGGTTCTATTGTCCTCGGATGAGCCATGCCGCACGTCTGCGCCTCCGTGCTATTTTGAAGCAGCCGCCCTTGTTGAAATCGTGGTGCTTGTATGTTTTAAGTGCTTTACTGCTGCTGGACGAGCACTTGATATTGGTCTAGCGATGGGTCCTGTAAAGAGGCTGCCCCCAGAATCCGCAAGGTTAAGCTTGACGCTCAATGGGTGTGTGTGTGCTCCTGTGGGCTTTCAATTTACCGTAGGAACGTGCCCCAAAAGGTTGAGCCGCGCAGATTGGTTAAGACGAACAGGGCGGTTTTATTTTTATTTGCTCCATGACCTCCCATGGAATCTTGAGGGCGAACTTATGCACTCTAGGCAGATAGTCTTCGACTAGGCAAGGGGGGCCGATGAGCGCGTATCGCTATTTAGGGTGGCCATGCGAGGAGCAAGGAGGCTGGGAAACAACTCAGGTGCATTTGGAAGTGACCTTAGCATTCAACTCGGCAAGGGCTTTGGATGCCTCCTTGGCTGCCTGGACCTCAGTTGCGAAAG
This sequence comes from Hordeum pubiflorum, assembly GCA_000582825.1. Classification (NCBI taxonomy): domain Eukaryota; kingdom Viridiplantae; phylum Streptophyta; class Magnoliopsida; order Poales; family Poaceae; genus Hordeum; species Hordeum pubiflorum. The sequence goes on from CBMN010041261.1 coordinate 2,160, forward strand.
CGGCGATCTGCTCCTCCATTCGGAGGGAGCGCTCCGTGTCACCATTTATTGTGATAATGCCTTTTGGTCCCAGCATCTTGAGTTTTAGATACGCATAGTGCGGGACAGCATTGAACTTGCGAGCAACTTGTCCAAGTAGTGGATTGTAGCCACTGTGGAACAGGACGATATCAAATATCAAGTCCTCCCTGCAAAAGTTTTCAGGAGAGGAGAAGACCACCTCCAGGGTAATAGCCCGTGAGCAATGTGCCTCCACGCCAGGTATGACACCTTTGAACGTGGTGTTGTTAGGCTTGATTCTTGACGGGTCAATGCCCATCTTCTAGACCGTGTCGGCGTAGATCAGGTTTAGGCTATTGCCACCGTCCATAAGGACTCGAGTGAGGTGAAAGCCGGCAACTATCAGGTCGAGGACCAAGGTAGCCAATCCTCCTTGTCAGATACTGGTCGGGTGGTCGGGTCTGTCAAAGGTGATCGCGTGAGCCAACCATGTGTTATACTTCGGTGCTATAGGCTCAAGAGCGTAGACGGCCTGAAGTGCTATTTTCCTCTCCTTTTTAGGGATGTGGGTGACATATATCATGTTCATAGCCTTGAGTTTTGGAGGGAATGGTTTTTGGCCTCCATTACGGGCCCTGGGTTGTTCGTCCTCGTCTTCACTGCGAGGGTGCCCTTTCTCGAGCTTTCAACCGAGGCTTTTCCGATGCTCCTGTTGGTTGATTAGCAGGTTTATCAGCCGTGCCATGGATCTGACACGGTCTATCAAGAATGATATCTAGGGCAGACGGGCCATCCTTCTTCCCTTTAAAGGGCTTCTTCTTCTGGCTGGTGCACTGATTGTTGAATCCATCATTTACTGTTGTTTCCTCGGCACCACTATCGTTTCCGTTTTTGTGGAGGCACTTATTATTTCTATTGCGCCGAGGCTTGCCGTTCTCATTGCGGACTTCGGAGGTGCTGGGATCGCCCTTGTTAGTGCTACTATGAGCAAGCTAGCTATCTTCCCCGATGCAAAACCGAGTCATGAGAGAAGTGAGTACGGCCATTGTTTTTGACTTATCATGTCCGAGCTGTCGGGTCAACCATTCGTATCGGATACCCTTATGGAAAGCCGCAATTTCTTCTGCCTCCGGACAGTCGATTATTTGGTTCCTTTTTAGTCAAGAACCGATCCTAGAACTTTCGGGCTTATTCGTCGGGCTGTTGCTTGATAAGGTTAAGGTTATCGGCACCCGGAGGTCGCACATAAGTGCCATGGAAGTTGGGTCATGCATCCTCGAGCTCTTCCCCACTTCCAATGGAGTCCTCGGGCAGGCTGTTGAGCCAATGCCTTGTGGGACCCTTGAGCTTTAAAAGTAAATATTTGATGGCTGGAGGTCATCTCCCCTTACCATGTGGATATGGAGAAGAAAGTCTTCACTCCATATTGGAGGTTCCGTGGTCCCATCATAAGGTTCGATGTTGACTGGTTTGAATCCTTCCAGGAATTGGTGATGCATGACTTCATCGGTGAAGCACATCAGGTGTGCAGCCCCTCTCGCTAAGGAGATGGAATGGCGACCGTATGGTGCTAGGCAAACATGATGGTCCTCCCAAGCCCTGGTGTTTCTGTCCAGTCATTCGTGGTAACCTGCGGGACCAACGGGTTCCGGTCTCCGGATGTGTAGATGGACCGACGTGCCATGTCCAAGCTCTCATGGAGGTCGAACGTCTGAGTGGGTTTGTTGGTTCTCTTGCATTTCGAACGATTGTTAGCAGGGAGTTTTCAGGCCGACCTGGCAGCCCGTCCCGCACCATAGGACGGCGGTCTTGTTGGTCATAATGATCATGGTTCCATGGAGGATCGTCTTCTACTTCATTGTCGAACTCTGAAAGTAGGCGTCTACGCGTAAGACTTGGATTGACTCGCACGTCTATCCTCGAGCTTCTGTTCGGCTGACAGGATCTCGACCCAATTATCATTTAGTGTATCCTGATCGGCCTTGTGCCGAGCTCTCCCTAGTTTAACACTACGGGTAGTTTCCATCAAACGCCTCTTGTAGGCCTCGAGGGCTTCAAAGTTTTCGGGGACAACGAATTCGTCAGATCCAAGGCTTGTGTCCTCGGTTCCGGCATGTATTTGTCGTCCTCGGGGTCGTCAAAGTTCAGGTGGCATGAATTACTTAGTAATTGATTCAGATTAATTGGCTCGCACTCAAAGCTATGCTAGTGCTTGTTCAGAAGTTCAAGAGGTCCAGTGTGTAGTACAAAATCAACTCAGTGATACATGGTGAACTATTAAAAACTGATGTTCGACAAGAAAGCTGAAAAAATATACAAGATATGCGGTAGCCGTTGGTTTCATCAATTCTTGCTGATGGCTATAATTACTAATTTCTATTAGGGTGCTAATTTTTAATTTTTGGATCTACATGAACTGATGAATATGACCTCTAATGCATCTATACAGTTTGATTTGCTTTGAAAATTGTCTATGAGAGAACAAAAAATAGTAGTAGCGAAGGCCCAAGTGCAAACACATATAGAAGAAATTAAAAAGAAGGGTAATTGGCACTTCCAAAAAAGGTAGTGAGATGAAGTGACAGTGAAGTGGAGCTCTCCGAAACACACACCCTAAACCTAAAATGTAGTGATCTCATACCAAGCTGTTCTCGTATGTAAAAACATATCAGTACCCTTTACAAATTAAAACTGGAGCATAGAAATCTTATGTATTTGATTTGCTTGATTAAAAGTAGGTCATATATATTTATATAGATTTTTTTTATTTGTCTCCTGTATTTTCAAAAGTAAAATACATTGTAGTAGTTATACTTGTCTGAAGTAGTAACTCAAAGTTTGATAATTTACTTGTCTGCAGGTCGTCATGGGCGCAGACAGGACGGCGGGAGGGCGCCGTTGATGGGGGTTGTGGATCGTTGGGCGGCTACAGTCACCAAGTTCTGCAACAGGGATTTGGAGATGAAGGTTGACATAAAGGAGATCTGGAGCTGGTTTCCCAGCATGCAGATGTTCATCGACCATGCAAGGGGTCTAATCGTGATTGCCACCGCTGAGGAAAGGAGACAATGTTTCCCGGTGGCAGTGGAGTAGTTCCAGGTAAGATCTTCCTCTGGACTATGAATGAGGCTGAGAAGTCACCGGATCCAATGCAGCGAGCAAGGTGGTTCATGTACCATTCACGCCGCCGCTCTGCTCCTGCTCCAGTTGCAGGTCTTGTAGGTGTCAAGATTGCAGTGCCAACTCGTGTTAAGAAGATTATCGTCAGTGAGGAGAGCGAGGATGAGGAGGAGGAGCATAGTGGGGGAAGAAGAGGAGGATCAGAGTGGGGAAGAAGAGGAGCAGAGTGGGGATGAGGAGGAGCAGAGTGGGGAACATGTGGAGCAGAGTGAGGATGAGGAGGTACATCCTATTCTGGTGGACGGCAGCAGTGACGACGAGCCACCGATAGTGATGGTGGTGGCTGACGATAACCTCGTGATGTTTGTGGCTGACGATGACCTCGAGATGGTGTTGACTGACGATGACCTCACGATGGTGGTGGCTGACTATGATCTCGTGATGGTGGTGCCGGCGATCCCACGGCTGGGTGGCAAGAGAATGCCAATTGTGGTAGAAGAGTACATCCACGTTGGTATTTGCCACCTCGAGCGCATCAAGATGATGAAGGATAAGAAGGGGGAATGAAGATGATGAAGAAGGAGGAGTGGCAGAGGTCTTCAAAAATCAAGTGACAATTTTAGGCATGTTAATCTGAACCTGTCAGTGTTAAGCATATTAGTGTGAACATGTAAATGTTAAGTATGTCAGTTTTAAGCTTGCCAGTATAAAGTTGTTAAGTATGACAGTGTTAATCTATTTTAGTTTCTTATGTATGTGTTTTCATTATATCCCTGGTGCTTGTGGTGTCATATATCCCTGGTTATATTGCGTGTTCATTATCTTAACAAATTAGTTCATGAACATTAGTTACTATGTGGTGTTCATTATCTTAACAAATTAGTTCATGAACATTAGTTACTATGTGATGTTAATATACTTGATGCTCATGGATGAAAGGTAAAATTATGAACATTAGTTATATCTATGTAAGTGTCAACGTTAAACATTAACTTGCCACTACCTTGCCTTTCATGCCAACATCAACTTTTGTAGCAGCTTGAACAAATATAAATTGAAATTTAGTACAAGACCTTGATTCTTTTCAAGATTCAACCCCTAGCCATGAACAGTCGCAGCGATGAATTCGACCGGATTTTGGGATGACAAACAATGTTGCCAAAGCGAGGTTCCAACATCTTTCACAAAAAAACATGTTTTCATTTTTGAATGCTAAAAACATGGATTTTGTGAGAAGCGGCTACCAAGAGTGTCATACTAAATGGCACCATTCCATCTCTATCTCCAAACATACCATATTTTATGGAAATTGAGCAAAAATATCTTGCGTTTCCGAGCCTCGTAGCTACTCCCGGCCATTCAAACAACCATCTACCAATTTAGCTGGAACCGACTAAAGTTTGAACTGTGGGTGCTGCATAGCTTGCCCGTTCTTTTACTAAAAATCATTTTTAACTTCACGGGTAGGCATTTCATCGGAGATCCACCAGGAGGTTTGCATGATTCAACCCCTAGACATGAACGGTCGCCACGACAAATTCATCCGGATTTTGCATACACCATATGAAATTCAAATACTCGAAAAAGTGGGAAACTTCCGCGTAGCATCATGATATGCGACCTACCAACAAGGAAGAATATAAAACTTGGAATATTGATGTTTTAGAAAAAGTGTTCTCGGAAACGAGCTACCATGAACGAAGATTCATGGCTTCCAAGCCAAACGAGCAATGATATTGCCACATTCATGGAATAGTTTATGATAATGTGCCCAAATTTGTCACATGTCTGCATCTTGGGATGAAAAACAATGTTGCCAAAGTGAGGTTCCAACATTTTCATTTTCTAAAATGCTAAAGCATGGTTTTTTTTGTGAAGTGGATACCAAGTGTGTCATTCTAAATGGTACCATTCCATCTCTATCTCAAATCAGACCATATTTTACGGAAGCTCACCAAAAATCATGCATTTCCGAGCCTTCAAGCTACTCCCGGCCATTCAAACAACCATCTATTGATTCAGTTGGAACCGGCTAAACTTTGAACTACGGGTGCTCCATATCTTGCCCGTTATTTTTACTAATCATTTTTAGCTTCACGGGTAAGCATTTCATCAGAGATCCACCAAGAGCTTTGCACGATTCAACCCCTAGCCATGAATGATCGCCATGTCAAATTTGACCAGATTTTCAAAACAACATAAAAAATCAAAAAGTGGAAAACCTCCGCGTGGCATCATGATATGTGACCTACCATCAAGGAAAAATATAAAACTTGGAATACTCATGTTTTCTTGAAAAAATGTTCTCAGAAACATGCTAGCATGAATGAAGTTTCACGGCTTTCTAGCCAAACGAGCAATAGTATTTCCACATTCTTGGAATTGTTTATGATAATGTGCCCAAATTTTGCATATGTGTACATCTTGGGATGGCAAACAGTGTTGCCAAAGCGTGATTCCAACATGTGTCACAAAAACACCCGTTTTTAATTTTCTGAATGCTAAAAACATGGGGTTTTCTATGAAGCGGCTACCAAGAGTGTGATCCTAAATGGCGCCATTCCATCTCTATGTCAAAACATACCATATTTTATGAAAGTTCACCAAAAATCATGCGTTTTCGAGGCTTGTAGCTACTCTCGGCCTTTCAAACAACCATCTGTCGATTCAGTTGGTACCGGCTAAAGTTTGAATAGCGGGTGCTCCATAGCTTGCCCGTTAGTTTTACTAAAAATCATTTTTAGCTTCACAGGTAGGCATTTCCTTAGAGATCCACCAAGATCTTTGCACGATTCAACCCCTAGCCACGAACGGTCGCCACGATGAATTTGACCGGATTTTGGAAACACCATAAAAAATCGAAAAAGTGAGAAACCTCCACGTACAATCATGATATCTGACCTACCAACAACGAAAAATATATAACATGGAATACTGATATTTACTTGAAAAAGTGTTCTCAGAAGCAAGCTACCATGAATGAAGATTCATGGCTTTCAAGCCAAATGAGCAATGCTATTGCCACATTCATGGAATATTTCATGATAATGTGCCCAAATTTGGCACATGTCTGCTTCTTGGGATGACAAACAATCTTGCCAAAGCAAGGTTCCAAGATGTTTCACAAAAAAACCATTTTCATTTTCTGAATGCTAAAAACAGGGGTTTGTTGTGAAGCACGTACCAAGAGTATCATCCTAAATGGCACCATTCCATCTCTATTTCAAAGTAGACCATATTTTACAGAAGTTCATGAAAAAGAATGTGTTTCCGAGCCTTCTAGCTACTCCAGGCCATTCAAACAACCATCTACCGATTGAACTGGAACAGGCTAAAGTTTGAATTGTGGGTGGTCCATAGCTTGCCCATTAATTTTACTAAAAATCATTTTTAGCTTCACAGGTAGGCATTTCATCAGAGGTCCACCAAGAGCTTTGCACGATTCAAACCCTAGCCACGATCGCCGCGACAAATTCAACTAAAACACCATAAAAAATTCAAAAAGTTCAACAAAGTGGAAACCTCTGCGTAGCATCATGATATGTGACATACCAAGAAGGAAAAATATAAAACTTGGAATACTGATCTTTTCTTGAAAAAGTGTTCTCAGAAACGAGCTATCATGAATGAAGATTCATGGCTTTCAAGACAAACGAGCAATAATATTGCCACATTCGTGGAATAGTTTATGATAACATGTTTTTAGCAATCAAACAATGAAAAACGGGTTTTTTGTGAAACATGTTGGAACCTCGCTTTGGCAACATTGTGGCTACCAAGAATGTCATCCTAAATGGCACCATTCCATCTCTATCTCAAGGCAGACCATATTTTACAAAAGTTCACCAAAAATCATGCCTTTCTGAGCCTTCTAGCTACTCCTAGCCATTCAAATAACCATTTGTGGATTCAGCTGGAACCGGCTAAAGTTTGAACTGTGGGTGCTCCATAGCTTGCCTGTTATTTTTACTAAATTATGGAATGTTATACTAATTAAGTAATTATGATTGCTTGTGTGATTGTAGTTTGAATTGAGTGGAGTTTGAAAACTTCTCAAAAATTTAATGAGAGGGAATAAAAGGACTTTCCCAACAAAATTCCCATTGAAGTTTGAATCCTTTCAAAATCCTCTGGTAAAGAAATGAAGAGAGAAGGAATATGACCTTCAAACATTCACAGACGATTTGAAATATATTTGAACAAGGAAAAACAGAAGAAAAAATGGAATTTCAAATTCAAACTCATTTTAGAGTTTTATTCAAATTATCTTGGGATTTCTATTTCTTTGCCCCTCATTGCTTAGTTGTGCTCAGTTTTGCCCAGGCGATAGAACTTTGCTCACTTTTGCCCCCCCTCCACCACCTACTCACAGTAGCCCGAATGTTGCACTGTTGTCAAATCAAAATCTTTGACCATTACCTCCCGACTGATTTTTATCTCCTCCTAACTGTTGGGGCCGCCTGCTATCCTGACTGGTGAGGTGGAGTCAACTTACTATAGGTGGGACCTAGGCAGGTGGACGTCTCTCTCTCTCTCTCTCTCTCACCACATTTTGAACATCCCATGCCCGCCATCCCCCCCTACGTGAGCTTGAGCTTGAGCTTGAACTTTGTTTCGTTTTGTACCTTTTGATGTTCTGAACTTGAGTTGGAAAATTGTAATGTTATGAATTTGTATTTCAATAGGAACAATTTGATATTTGTGTGATGCAAAACTACTTTCGTGATGTACTTTGAAAATTTTGTGATGGGCATGATTTTTTTTTCCAAATGAGCTCCAAAGCTAGGATAGATATCCCCATTTCTAAGCAATTTTTTTGACCTTCTCTAAATGAGCTAAAAAGTTAACCTTGACCCAATATAGGGTCCACGGCCAATATGGGATCGTTTGGAGAAACTATGCTATGGTTGACCGTAAACCCTAACTCATTTCCCTTGAAAACCTTGCAACCTTGGTGATAGCTAAGTTTTGTGAAGGGAATTTCATGAACATATCTATACATGGTTTCTTATTTTTCCTAGCAACCTAGTACATAAAACAATGATGTGCGCAAGTTTCATATTTTTTTATTTTTTAAATAAGTTATGCTCAACCCTAATCACATAAACCCTCTCAAAACCCCTCAAAGTCCTCTTAAAACCACGCACCATCCGAGCCATTGGATCACTGTTCGGCGACGGTATGGATCAGGCGCTAGGGTTAGACATGGTCGATCCGCGAGAGGCGACCTGATTGGCTTCCGTGGCCCACATGGCAGAGACAGAAGAGGGACAAGCGACAGGAGGCCCCAACAGATGAGCCACTGAATATCACTCATGCCTCCGCATTCCCCCTTTCTACCCGAAACCTCGGTTGGCAGACCTCGTTGACGGCGAGTTCGACCCCCCTCCTGGTCTCCATACCTCGTCGACGCACGACCCACCATGTTGAAGCCGTCATCCTTGCCGGATCTAGGCGGATGGGGGCGGTCCGAGATCTCCACAGATCTTAGTGGGATGTTGCGCCGGTAAGAACGTTAGAGTATTTTGGGATTACATTTTAGTACATGCCTAGTTTTATGAGCTAGTTTATCACCAATGCTATCACATATTAAGATAGTTTATTACCAATGCTATTAGTTTTATGAGCTAGTTTATCACCAATGCTATTACACATTGCGCTAGTTTATCACCATTGCTACTACACATTTAGCTATTTTATCACCAATGCCACTGCACATTTAGCTAGTTTGTCACCAATGCCACTGCCCATCGAGCTACTATATCACCAATGCTACTACACATTGAGCTAGTTTATCACCACTTCTACTACACATTTAGCTAGTTTATCACCAATGCCACTGCACATCGAGCTAGTGCAAATTGAGCTAGTTTTTCACCACTGTTACTACACACTGAGCTGGTCCATGATCTGCTTTATGGCCATTGACATTTTTGTTTAATTTTACAAGTCTGCATAAAGCTAGGACATGTCTAGTTCTAGCGTCAACAAAGTACATAGTACAGTGACGAGGAATCCACCTTCTTTCCCAATACCATACAGAGAAAAGCCGCTGGAGTATTCTCCAGATAAAGAATGTTGGTGCAAGAAGAAGGCTTCCAGGTGGATTTCTTGGAGCAATGCCAACCTAGGACGGAGATATTACTGTTGCACAAGAGTTCGGGTGATTTCCTATTTCTTCTCATTTCCCCAGTTTTTTGGCCATTAAATAAAAAATATAATCTTGACTCTAAATAGTGTTAATATCATAGGTTGGTGGTTGTTTGTTCTATCAATGGGCTGATCCAAAAGTGCCTGAGTTCTTGAAGCAGCACTTGATTGATTTGCGTGACATGGTGCATCGGCTCAAAAGAGAAAGGACCCAAGTTCTCGCTGAATTACATGCCTACAAAGCATGGAATCAAGAGTTGCCATAGAAGACTTGGACAGATGATTTTATCAAGAGGAAGGATATGCAAATTGAGGCGTTATTAAAGAAAGATGTTGAAAATTCTGCTGCTATTGACCAGCTTAGAGTTAGGCAGAAGAAATTTGTGCTGAAATGTGTATTAATAGTAGCATTATTTGCTATGTTTGTCAAGATTTTGTCTTGAACATGCTGGTGTAATAAACATTTGGATGCAAAGCTAATTTGAAGTGGACCAGTTCAAAAACCATGATTTTTTCAATTCCTTAAATTTCCAATTTGTAGACACCGAATAACATATGATTTGTATTGAAATTGGATATCGTGTGAATGCCTAATAAAAAGAAGGGAAGGGCATCTTTTGCCATAAACTTTTACAAAGAAAGATGCATATCATGTTGCCTAAATTCCATGGGGTTCAAAATATGTCACATCTTGACCAGATTCCATGGGTACAAACTTGCTCAACAACCCATCATATTTGGAGATCTCTACATTACTTTATATCAATTAAACCTTCATCACGCGCTCGACCTCTTCTCTACTTCCATTGTATTGGAGATCAACTACATCAAGAGCACCATGGTCCCCATGCACATGTCAAGCGAGGATACCCAGGGTGTGGCAAATGTTTTCGGTTTTGGGGTTGCCTCCTTTCCCCAGAGCTACCTCGGGCTGCCCCTGCCCACACACAAGCTTGGGAAGGCCGACTTTCATCCCATGATTTCCAAGGTGGACATGTACCTTGCTGGCTGTAAGTAATGTTACTCTACCCTGGCAGGGTGGCTAGTCCTTGTCAATGTCATCATCATCAGCCTCCCCACTTATGCCATGATGACACTATTGCTTCCAATGGGGGTGCACGAGGAGATTGACAAACTACGCCGCGCTTTCTTCTGGGCCGGCTAGTCGTCCTGCTCTGGAGCACATTGTCTCATTACCTGTACTGATGTGTGTTGCCCCAAGGACGTCGGGACCTGGGGGTCCGGGACCTCGATGCCCAAAATAACACCTTGCTCCCGATGCTTCTCCACCCGTTGCACCATCCGAGTCAGTCCGCCTGGGCGGCCTTGTTCTGGCGTGAGTACCACGACATCGAGGACAAACGAGCGCTCTCCTCCGCAGTCTGGAAGGCCCTCACAAAGCTTCTCCCTCTTTAATGGGATCTTACAAGTGTCGACCCCCGGGGAGGAAGGTAGGACGACCTTATGGACTGACCAATGGTGCCCTGGTGGCAGCCTGCTATACTATTTTCCAGCCTGGTTCACGCATGCCCTAGACATTAGATTCATTGTTGTCGACGCCAAACCGGGATGTGTCACCACCTCGTGCCTCATCTCTCCTTTGCTGCTCACGAGGAGTTGGCAGACCTCAAGGGCTGCCTGCTGAAATGTCTCTAACGTATCTATAATTTATGAA
>CBMN010041265.1:0-12272 GCA_000582825.1 Hordeum pubiflorum
ATTATTTTAAAGCGCCTATTCCCCCCCCCCCCCTCTAGGCAACATCAACATCCTTTTAGTACACTTTCTCCAGTTTTGGTAGTTTTTAGGAGTGGGACCAATACTAGGAGCTTTGGAGATGCTTATATACCAATTACCCCCCTCTTAGTTTTCTTCTAATCAGCTTAGTTAGGTTTTTTGCAACTCGATCGATTTCTTATCTCAAATATAGTGTCACCGGGCAACAAATATTTACTAATTTTGTGTATTTTAGATATATTATATGGTCTCTAAAAGTGAAAATCAAGGAGGTTACCTTTAATATGTATCTGAAGAGTGCATTCAGCCCGACAAATGGAAGTGTTGGGAAAAGAGAGGCGGTTTTCTATGCATGATGGTAGCTACGCACGCATGGTGACATCTACACACCCTTTGCATAAATGCCTTTTTACATATATGAAGGGTTGGCTTTCTTATGGCATTGGCCCAAGTGTATTTTTGTTGTGTAGAAATGACCTTTTCGCACTTCTTGTTGTCTTTTTTGTTACCTTTGACACAAGTGCCTTTTCGTTGTATAGAAGGGACTTCACTTCTCTCAATCTTTTCGCTTCCCTTTTTGGCACAAGTGATTTTTTGCTTGCCTGGTTAGTCTGAAGTCACGATATTTTCATTATAAAGTTATTTTTCATAGTCCAAAATAATTTACGAAAATAATTAGAGATAAAGAAATGATCATGGGTAGCAATTTATTTCTGAAGGAAACGCGGAACAACCAAGCAATGTTAGCATAATCCATTTCAATATCAGATTTAGCTCTCTTTTATAAACACAGTAGGATGTAGACTCTAACAATACGTAGGCACACTTATCCCTAACACCATATGTCAGTAGAAAAATAGCGCCGATAAGTCAGAAATAAATTTAGAAAATATCTGAGCACCCATGTCAAATCTAGAACTTCAACCGTGGTGAGCTAGTTCCACCATTGGGAACCTAGCCATCCAAACTAGGCTTAGTTCGCCTTAATTCTAATTTTTTTTCAAAGTTAGCCTAACCATTTTTGTGGGTAAAACCATTATTTTGCAGGGTTGTGGGTAAAACATAGCTTAATTAAGCGAACACAAAATATATTTGTCGGAGGGAGCAAATATGTGAGTAAATTATTTTTATTTCACATATTAATTATCAATATCATATGAGTTTTTCTTTGAACAGTAACATAATTTATATAACAAAAGGGTGTAGCTTTCTGAACTCTATCTTAGACAGCTAGCACATGATGCCGTTACTTGATAAACCCGAACAAAGGGCATAGATACTGAAACGGACAGGAGCAATAATACACAATCCACTAGCATGGCCAACCTGGATATTCCTAGATACATGCTTGTCACCAAAAAATGGACCGAGTTTTCCAGAGAAATTTCAAAGCTGTATTAATGTTATATTCAACGTTCATCAATGAATGGACCAAGCCTTCAGGCCTTAATTAGCAGGCCTATGGCTTGGTGAAATAGTCCAAATTAGAAGATGTCAAAGAAAATTGAAGTGCAGCGGCCACTTAGTTAGAACACGTGCTCAGCTGATCTCTACAGTTCTGTTGTTGTTGAAATAATGCACTTTTTATTTCCGCAAAAAAGAGAAATAATACACTTTTTAAGTTTCAGGATAAAACATACATGTAGAGATTGGATACAAGTACTTCTTTAATTTATCTCATAGAATATACTATAACACTAATCCTTCTAGAATTGGAGAGCCCACAATCAATTGAGGTCTTTAATTGACATTGGGTCACCCGATTTTGACCGGGTCAATAATTTCTTAAACCTCTTATATTCAATTTTTCTATACTATATTTATAAATACACTATGTTCCTTATTTTAAAGCCTCACAATCAATTGATATCTTTAATTTAGAATTGGGTCACCTGATTTTGACCGGATCAACAATTCTCAAGGAACTCTTTTATTTAATTCTTTTAATTCATCTCTCTTAATAATTTTTTTTAATTCATCTCTGTTATTATATTCTTTTATTTCTTGTGCTCATTAATTTTGCAGCTCTCTCATTCATCGAGGTATTTAATTTTGGATTTGGTTTACGATTTTGACAGTCCAACGATTGTCTAAATCAACCGCAACAATCGACCTATAAAAACATATCAATCAACCGGCAGCCCTCTCACCACCTTAAAAAGTGTCAATATGTAATATTGAGCACCAATATAAAACATGCAGTCACCGGTGAAATTTTTACACAAAAGTATGGATTGTTTAGCAAATAAAACTGAATCACATCACTGAAGGCCCACCAAACACGCTGCATTATAAATAAAAAAACATACTTCATTGTCTCTCCCTCTCGCCAAATCAAACACTCACACATTTTTAAGACATAAGGTGTATTAAGTTTTCGAAAAGTATAATATCTTTAACTTTGACCAAGTTCAAAGCCAAAATATTGACATCCACAATACTAAATCAGAAAAAAAATCATGATGAATCTAATGATACCGATTTGATATTATGTATATTGATATATTTCTCTACAAATTTGGTCAAACCTAAAAATATTTGATTTTTAAAAAATCACACCTTATATTTTGAAACAAAGGGAGTAATCCTTTTATGAAAAGCCAACAACACCAACGACGCAGCAAAACGCGCTCAACCCTTCTAGTAAATTACTATGTTTCAAACTTAGAGAAAACTATATCGTGATAATTTGATTTAAATGTGTGCCAGTCCAAAGTAACACTACGCAACCCATTACACACATGGGAATATTAGGTACTTCTTGCTCTCGTAGTCCTTTCGTGCTACGAAATCTCACATCAAGGTCACAGGAAAATGTCCAGCATGCGATGTTGGAGCTGAGGACACCAAACACCCATTGTTTGTTTGTCAGAAAGCAAGAGAACTGTGGAGACTATTGGGTGTCAAGGAAGCCATTAACAATGCACTGAAAGTTGATCTGGAGGGCGAGGCAATTCTTGAGTTTCTACTTATGCAGCCGGTCAAAGACGTTGTGGTGCTTGGTATGGGAAACTCCACTGAAGCTATAGCTATCGCTTCTTGGTACCTATGGTGGGAAAGGAGAAATATGGTACACCGGAAGGAGACGCAACAGCCGAAATATATTGCTATGGCTATAAGAGCTTTGGTTGCAAATTTCTCTGTAGCTAGTAGCCCTAGTGCAAAGAGCAAACGCCATGGATGGGTGAAACCAAAGAGATGCTATGTCAAGTTAAATGTTGATGGATCTTTTGATCCTGATTTCCTTCAAGGGGCATATGGAGCTGTTTTGAGGGACTCTACTGGTAAATTTGTTGGCGCTGAAACAAGAAACTTGAATGGTGTGGAGATGCGCTCATGACAGAAGCAATAGCCCTACAATTTGGTCTTAATCTTGCTTCAATATTGGGGTGTAACCGCTTGGAAGTTAACTCTGATAATGCCGAGGTGATTGAGACAATGATTAATGGCGGGCGATCGTATGGAGTGGCAACTGCAATATTTGATGATTGTAATCATAATGCATGTGACTTCTCTCATGTCATTTTTGAGCATACACCAAGAGAAACTAATCAGGCGGCTCATGAGTTAGCTAGTCTCGGTAGATACAGGTCATGTAATGCGTAGATGGAAGAACCATTAGGTGGTATTGTGTTCCTGCTTGTAAATGATGCTATGTTGATTACCAGGAAATAAAGAGTGTTTTAAACGTCCAAAATATATTCTCAACCCAAGTTATTAAACGTTGAAAATATTTTGTGCTGATAACTTGTACTCCTTTTGTTTCTAAATATAAGTCTTTTTAAAGATTTCAATTCAAACTACATATGGATGTATATAGACATATTTTAGAGTATAGATTCACTCATTTTGTTTCGTATGTACTTCATCCATCCGCGAATAAGTGTACTTCTACCCTTTGTCTTAAGTCAACATTTTAAAATTTTGACCAACTTTATATAAAAGAATAGTAGCATATATGACATCAAATTGGTATATTATGAAACTATATTTCAAAACGAAGCCAATGATATTAATTTAGTGTCATAAAATGCTGCTACTTTTCTCTATAAAATTGGTCAAAATTTTAAAACTTTAACTTAGGATAAAACCTAGATGTACATTTATTCCCGGATGGGGGGAGTAGCCCGTATTGAAATATCTAAAGAAACTTATATTTAGGAACAGAGAGGGTAGGTACTATTAACTTCCAAAATCAAAATTACATGGTTTGAGTAAGAAATAAAATGTATGTCTAACTGTGAACAATACCCGATATCCCTAATTCACAATATATCATAAACATATACCATTGCGAACCAACCTGTGGTTGGATGATTAGAGGGACTGTGGTATCCCCAGCCCACCAGGGATCAAATCCTGGTGCTCGCTTTTATTCCTGAATTTATTTCAGGATTTTCGACGATACGCATTCAGTGGGAGGAGACGTTCCCGTCGACGACAAGGGCGCCTACGGTGACTTCGTAAATCTGAAGATGATATGCCTCCTCAGTCTCTCGGAGGTGCTCATAAGGGTAAGGTGTGTGTTTGTGCGTTCATAGGGATGAGTGTATGCACGTGTATATGAGCGCTTGCGTCTGTACTGTGTTCAAAATAAACATATACCATTTTCCATTCACAAATATAAGATATTTTTTCCATAAAAATATATAAGATGTTTCAACATTTTTGTTAAACAAGATGTATATAGACATGTTTAATGTGTTTTTTCATTTATTTCAGTCTACATTTGGTCTATATTAAAATATTCAAAATATCTTATATTTATGAACGGAGGAAGTGTTATTTATAATCAAATTCAACATATTTTACGTCTCACTCAATAAGTGAATTTTATATTAAAATAGTATTTTTTACAGTTTTCTAAAATTATGTGTGTAACACTCACCCGCTAGGAAAATATGATGGATCAAAGAAAATACAATGTCTAAATGTGAACAACACTCACGGTTCGTCTGTCCCTCGCTGAACCCCCAGCCCACATCCTCAAATCCCTTCCTTCATCGTGATTCTTCGGTTCTCTAACTTAAAATAGCTGAAACTGAAACATACAAGGTGTATTAATTTCATCTTCGATTTTTGAGAGAATTGCACAATTACCTTAAAATAACACTACCGTGTATTGTCAACATAATTTTGTTAGCCTTTCGATGATATGCATTTAGTAAAAGGAGACGTTTCTGTCAATTATGAAGGTGTATGTAACAATTTCATCAATTTTAAAATAATGTGCCGTCTTTTGAAAATGCTCATATAGACATAAAGTGTGCATTCATGCGTTTATTGTAGGTGGGGGTATATGTTTATGTATGACCATCTGTATTGTGTTAAAAATACACAATTTGATCGACAATCTACACACATGTTAGTTTTCTCAAAATCTTTAGTTTTCTCAAAATCGCAAAATTACCCTTCTCACAACCCTATCTCCTCCTTTCCCCATCCCGTAGCCACCACCACACTCCGCCCCCTGCTCTTCTCCGGCCGGCGCGCCACCGCGTTCCGTCCCGCCCCCTCGTTTCCTCCGGCCGGCGGGCCACCCCCTCCCACTCCACGCATCTTCTTGGCTCGCCACTGACGAGTTCGGCGCGTCTTCAGCGGGTAGACGAGGCGGCGCGCTCCCCGTCGTTGTAGCAGGGTGAGCTGGCGCCCTACCCCGCCCCCACTCCCTCTGCTTGGCCGTCCAGACGCAGGAGCTGTCCATCTCTCGCCGGTCCTCCTCTTCTACCACCGGCCGGTTCTCTCCAACAGCACATCCTAGCTGCTGCTTCATACATGGCGAACGTGGAAGAATCTCATCAAAGTAATGGTCTTTAGTTATCTCGACTCTCTGTCCTGTAATTTCTGTGTGATTAGATCGATACGGTAGGAGTCGGTTCTTTCTTGTGTCAATTTCAGAGTTTCGAAGGATACATTTCGTGCAGAAATAGATGTTCAGTCGTATTTACTCATTTATGCTGCTGAAATTTGTACTGATTGTGTGTTTCGAAGGAGATGAAGCCACGAGGAGCTCCTGGTGTGAAGAGGTCAGGGTAGAATGGTCTTTTCCTTCTCCAGTTAATTTCTGTTAGTACATAATGGTATATACTCCGTATATGTATTGGCTATGGAACTTTCAAAATAGTGGCATTTTGGCAACAGTAAAGTTTATAACGGTATTTTGGAGTTTGACTGAAGTTTTAATGGTACACAGGCAATTCTCTGCTCATAGTGTCAGCCACGCACTGCTGCTCCTACACTCTTGATCTCGTCTGCCGTTGTCCCTCCCTCAACATCCTCCGTGTCAGTCCAGTCCTTGCCGGGTCCGTCAGCCCTGCAACCAGCATCGCCCTGCCCTCTGTCGCACTCCTACTCCTCCTCATATCCCTCCCCTTCCACCGCTCTCTTCCGCTCCGGCCTGAGCACATAGCCCCCGCTCACCAGACCATGCTTCTGCGGCATGGTGCACCTCTCTTCGTGCCACGACCGCCAGCAGGAGGCCTCTGTGCTGGAGGTGGCTGCCACGGCTCCGCACCGGCGCAGCCCAATGTCCTTCACCAGACCTGCTTCTTGTGGGCTGCAAAGATGAGCGGAGGAGCAATCAGGTTAGCTCTCCATACCGCTGATTTACGCCGCAACCATGATCGCTAATTCAGTGATTTGGTTGTTACCTAGCTGTGATAAGCTTATTGATTCTTGCAAGCCTAAGTCCAAATTAGATTTCTAATGCTTGAAATATGTGTTTGGTGGCATCTTTGCCGTATGCCTCCAGTTAAAAGTTTGCAATTTAGCAGAAACTTGGAGATTTGGGTTGTTGTTTACTACCTTTTTGAATATGTGCTTAAGTCTCAATCGGTAGCAGAGGATTGAGGATTGCCTTCTTACCTACAAATCTCCATTGTCATATACCTAATGTGCCAGTCTTCATGAATTGTATGACAATGGATGCGTCAATATTTGAACAAAGAAGACATGACGAACATATCAAATGGAGCATGAGAAGCGAGGATATATTGCTATTTTGGGGGAAGAAAATGTTCCCTTCACTGCCCTGACTCCTGATGATATACCCACTTTAACCACTAAAATATTTGCATGTTGATCCAACATTAGTAGGACGATATATAGGCTTAAGACTAACCCATTTGAACCTCAACTTTGCCCCTCCGCTACATACATATTTCTGCTCAGTGGCATGACACATTTGACATGTATCGAGCGTGAACACTCCGTTGGCACCTTTTTGACATGTATCACCTTCTTGGTTCTCTGAAGCCACCAATGTGGTAATGTCGTGTCTCTGGTAGGCGATTTTATGCTCACATAATGTGTTAGAGAAAGTTAGTCACATTGTTTGGTTTCTCATCAGCTTAGGACTATGGCGTCTGCTTTGCTTGTATTTCCTTGTTTTCTGTTTTATCATTCATTCCTGCCATCTCACTTCTGGGGATGCACTATCGGAGTCGACCCACCATCTAGGTGCATTTCCTCTATCAGTGTTGACCCCTTTGCAACTTGAACCTCTGGTACATCTGCACTGGAAGTTTGATCCACGCCACGTGCATTAACAATCTAATGATACGTTCTATAACAAATCTATTTAAGACATCGCCGCCTTAAAACTCTGTAATACTGTAACTCAACCACCAAATTTCAAAATATAAACCTTTGCTGCCCAGTCACAGACAGGAGTTACTTCAAAAGCTAGAAAAATCAGCAAGACAGAAAGTGATATTTTGGTTGGTAATACTTTTCTAAAAACCTTATCTTCTTTTTGTAATAGTATTTTACAGCCATTATATACTAGCTACCAATGGAACCTGCTCTTTTTGGTGTTTGAAAATAGCAACTAAATATTAATTTAGTTTCAAATCTCTATAAATCTTGGTTGCTAAAACTCAATAGTGATCAGTCATTGAAACTTCAGTTGCATTAGTCTAACACTTCAATATTAAGGTTCATTGCAGCTTAGATCACATGGCAGTGACAACCCACAGTTATCAACTAATGATTTCAAATTTATAATGTCTTCTCACACTTTGTTTTATGTTAGTCAGTTAGTGATATTGACACACTATGTTGTGTACTGGGTTGTATGGAGGCAAGAGAGAAGAACTGTTCTTCTAATTCTTGCTTGTTTTATTCCTCATATGTGGTCCTCTCTATATAGAAGACCTAACAATTCAATGTAAGTAACAAATCATCGATCTTATTTCTAATTGCCTGAGGACCAAGCTAAAAGATATATAATATATTTCTAATTATATCATGAAAATGAAAACGATGGAAGTACCAATTTTTCGTATAGTCACAAACAAGAGTACAAGATTGTCTGCACTTAAGTCTTTAAGATTTTGAGTACCCTCCTTTGTGAAGCTTAGGAACCACTATTTGATATATGTACTCTGTTTAGTTACCAGATGAAAAACAAAAGATGGAGGCCTGTATTTGCCTTGGAGACAGGTGGACCACCTAACGCCGATGGCGAAGACTCTGAAGAGGACAGTGGTTTTCTTGGCAGGACAAGGCTTGGCCGACTCGCCCAAGCTGCTGGAAGGCAACTGCTTGAAAAGCTGAACTCCGCCAGAAGCAACTCTCCTACAAAGATATTCCTTGTGCTCCTTGGATTCTACACCGCCAATGCTTTGGCAACAATCCTAGGGCAGACTGGTGACTGGGATGTCCTTGTTGCTGGTGTTGTAGTGGCTGCCATTGAAGGAATTGGCATGCTTATGTACAGAAGAAAACCGGTGACCAGGCCTCCTGGACGATTTCAGTCATTTATTTCAATGGTGAACTTCTGGAAAGCCGGTGTATGTCTGGGCCTTTTCGTGGATGCCTTCAAGCTGGGAAGCTGAGTTCCCGGGATTCACCTTGTCTTGTTTACCTATCAGTACTGTAGTCGGTCCATTTAGCCCATCATAACTCAAGGATTTAACGCCACATGGATCAAGTTTTGTTCTTGCAGTTGGCCCAACTGCTTGCAGAGATAGCTTATAGGTGATCGATTTCTTCCTGGTTCATCGAGATGCTGTGGAGTTAGTGTTCTTCTGGGGTGGTGTACTCTTGGTAAGGACTGATAGCATACCAATGTGTTGCGAGTGTCATTGGGCCCGGAAATGTACATATGATTGTTGAGTTTCTCTTAGATTCTGATGATGTGATGAAATTCTTAGTCAGATGTTCATTTTTGTGCCTGCAGGGAAATAATTCAGGCTGCATTGTAAATGCTTGTGCGTAGCATGCGATGAGCTGGTTCTTTCTTCAATGCTTTATGAACATAAATTCTTTGTAACTTGCTTTGCATTTCTTGCTCAGTACTCTCCCCCCAAAAATAGATGATGCTTTGATAAGTTCTCTTTCCTCTTTTGCGGGTGTTGACAAGTTCTTTTACCGAAAAAGGCTTTCGTCCCGCTTTATATATAAAGCAAATTGATAAGTTCTTTTTCGTCTGGCAACAGTTTATCTTTCAGTTCTTTAATTTTTTTCTGCTGATATCTCCTAATAGGAAGATGCCAAACTGAGCCAAAGAAAGATGTCAAATGTGAGGTCACGTGGTAAGAGCAACTCCAACATCGCTGACCCATTTCGTTCGCGCGTCTCCGTTTGGGTTGGAACGGATAAAAAGTAGGTCCAACATGTCGACCCAAATGGATACGCGTCTGCTTTTTGTCCGCCGGGCGATCCATTTGGAGCCCAAATTTGGTCCTTATTTGCGTCGGCATAGACACGAAGCAGAAGCGCGCGACACCCACCAATTCCTCCCCCTGGCCCACCTGTCAGCTGCTCAACCACCCTCATTTCCCTCCTTTTCCAAAATACTCCCGCCCGTTCGCGCTCCCAGCCTGTCGCCATGGACGACGCACCGACCCTCGACGCTGTCGTCGGCCTCGCCTCTCTAGCCTCCTCCGACCTCGCATCCCTCGTCGCCCCCAAGGCCAAGCCCTGCGCCCCTACCCGCAAGACGCCAGCGGCGACCAAGAAGAAGCCACTGACGTCCGAGGAGCGGCGCGTGCAATCCGCTAAGAGGAAGGGCCGAAGGCACGCAGCGGAACGCAAGCTCGAAAACGTCAAGGCCGTCGCCCTGGTCACCGCCGCACAACAAGAGGAGACCAATGCCAGAATCGCTACGGCTACGAGGGGCGCGCTTATCTACCTTGGGTTAAACCCTAGTCAGCACGGGCTGACCGCCGTTGTGGCCGCGGCCAGCACGGGCTCGTCCACCTTCCCTCGTGTTCCGCTGCCTGAGTCGCCGCGCACGTCCACCGCGCCGACAATGGCTGGCTTCCGTCATCACTACCCACAGGCATCTCATTTGTCCGGGGAATGCTCATCGGAGGTGAGCGTGGTGGCGCCGTGCACACCTGCTCCCATTCGCATCGACCTCAACGCCATGCTGGTGGCCGACGAATCATCTTCCGGGGGATGGGGGTGGTAGAGGAAACCTGTCGGCATTATTTTGGGCGCCCGCAACGTGTTCGACAAAATGCTGGCCACGGACGACGACGCGGCCAACTGTTTCATCATCGAGAATATGATCTTCGAAGGTGGTGTGGATGCAACTGCCTTCGATCTCGATGAAACCCAAAGCCAAGATGACCGAAACCCCTTCATGGCTGACCCCTTTGTCCATGGTGGCACAACCGACCCCCTCATGCAAGGCCAAGATGGCATGGGCACCTTCCCCGCCGACCACGAGTTCCCGGAGGACTACGGCCTAGAAGAAGAAGATGAAGTGGCCATCGACGGGCGCCTTTGTTCGAAGAGGAGCTTTCCAACCAAGCCCAAGCAAGCAAGAAGCGCCAAAGCAAGCAGACCAAGGCATACACAAAGGATGAGGACAAGCTCATTTATGAATGTTGGAGGGACATTGGACAAGACCCTAAGGTCGGTGCCGAGCAAAAGCCATCTACCTTTTGGCTACGTGTCCATCGTGAATTTCATGAACGCAAGAAGTTTCCCCATACAAAATGGAGAGCAAGCGCGGGTGGGTGTCCATCTCAAAGCATTGGAGGGTGATTCAACAAGAGTGCGATAAGTTTTGTGCCACTCTTGAGAGCATCGAGGGACGTCCCGTAAGCGGTCTCGGCATCAAGGACATGGTAAAATATGCGTCCATCTTTGTTTCCATTGTGCTTGCATGTCCATTTGCCCATATGCTTGCATGATATAGTTTTGTAGGCATTCCAAGATTTGGAGTCTTTCAAGGCCCGACACGAGAAGTCCTTCAACTTCATCCATTGTTGGATGATTATCAACTCGGACGAGAAGTTCAGGGCGCAATATGCCGCCCTCAAGGCCCGTGGAGGGGCTGCAGCCGTGGAGGAGCATGGTGAGGGAGAGGCACAGCGGCCGCGGGGGAAGACCAACTCGAAAAAAGAGGAGAAGCATGATGCAGCCTCGATTGCCTTGCATGCCACTTTGGAGGGCATGACGAGCAAGAAGGACACACAGGAGGAGAAGCGCCACCAAGACAAATAAGAGCAAATGAATGCTTTCATGGAGATCCAAAGGAAGAGGCTTGAGCTCGATGCGGAGAAGCAAGCGAGGAGGCTCGAGATGGAGGCAAAGAAGCAAGCCAAGATGCTCGAGATCAAGGCCATCAATGCGAAGACCAAGGCAAAAGAAGTGGAGCTCGCTAGCATGATGACGGGAGTGGAGATCATGATGGTGGACTTGAGAACGGTGTCCCCGAGGAAGCGACCTTGGTTCGAGAAGATGCAGGCCGACATGCTCAAGTTCGACGACGAGTGATCTATGGTGCAAGAGAGAGCGAGAATTGTTTTGTATGTCGGCAAGTGTGCCGGCATGACCACGGCCGAGATGGCGTGGTTGAACTCCCACCCCTTTTTGTGTGCTGGCCAGTGTGCTGGCCGCTGGCAAGTGAGCCAGCATGAACTGTGTGGTGGCCTTTCTGTGTGCTGGCATGGCGTCGGCAAGAACTCTGAGCGATGGCATGATCTATGGCCGCTGGCCTTTTCACTATTATGTGTGGACGATATTTGGGTCCGCGCGTTGGGCGCACGGCCGACCCAAACGCAGAAGGGGGAGGACGAGCCGACCCAAACAAACAAAAAGTGGACATAGGGCGCATCCGTTTGGGTCGGCCCATTGGAGTTGCTCTCCGCTTTGTCTGTTTTTTTCCGTTTGGATGGCCCGTGCAGAGGACTATATCCGTATTTAGATTTGGGTCGGCGCATGCACCCAACGCTGGTGAAAGTGCATCTATCACTTAATTATGTTTTGGTGTGATGGCAATATGGTTAGAAGATCTA
>CBMN010041305.1:0-28450 GCA_000582825.1 Hordeum pubiflorum
CCGCAGCCCGCCGCCGAATCGGCCGATCGGACTCGCTACGAGGCCCCGCAGCCCGCCGCCGAATCGGCCGATCGGACTCGCTACGAGGCCCTGCAGCCCGCCGCCGACAAGCTGCCCGGGCACGCCTCCTCCACGGCCGCGATGCGAGGAGAGGGGACACGAGGCGGTGTTTCCCTGGGCCTGGAGGAGGCCACCGACGTCGACAACCTGCTCCCCATCCCGGCCTCCTCCACTGTGGCGGTGCGAGGAGAGGGGGCGCGCGGCGGCGTTGCGCGCCGCCACACCGAAGAGCTCCCCGCCCGCCGCTCATCCACGGCGGCCCCCGGAGCAGAGAGGACATGCGGCGCCGTTACGCAGGGTGATGAAGAGCACCCCGCCCGCCACCTGCGCTCCTCCACGCTGGCCCTCAACGCCACCAGTGGCACGGACGAGAAGCTGCGCTCCCCACCCGTCCAAGGTGACTCCTCGTCGTCCGCGGACAGTGGTGGATTCACGAGGGATCAGTTGGATAGACTCCTGGCCATCGTGAGTAAACTGAAGAGAGATGACCCCTCGTCAATCCGAGCTGTCTGTCGTGTCGCTCTGGAGCTTCATTACGATGGAGAGAGCAAAATGGCGACGGCCGTAGCTGACTATGTTGTTGATAAGGATAGATGCCCCAACAGTGTTGTCGCTTTGAACCTATCGGCGGCGCTGCATCAGAGTCTGGGAGCGGATGCCATGGTTCTTCTCCGACGTGGTCAGGAGGAGGCCATGGAGCTTAAGCGCCGTGGTTAGGAGAAGGCTCTGAAGCTTGTGCAGCGTGGTCTGGAGGAGGCCAGCGCTGAGGCGGCGAGACACTACAAAGCTGCACGGGAGCACTACCAGGCCGCAGCAAAACTTGCTCCCCGCTGCATTGCCACGGCACTTGCTTGCGGCAAAGTCTTGGCAGCCTGCCAGTGGTTTGCATCTGCGGAGCAGGAATTTGGACGAGCCAGAGCCATCCAGATAGAAACCGCGGATGACCCAATCAAGCACAACATTGGTTACGAACTCCAACACCAAGGCAACTCGACCCGCAAGGCAAGAGTCGAGTCGGTACATGCTGAGACAGTGAGAGAAATTGCTATGTTCAGAAGAATGATATGTGGCCAATATGTTCCAAGGGAATGTACAGAATTCTTGATGCAGTTCAACTCGGGCCATTGTACTATTGAGGAAGTGCTGGTTACGGCCAAGTTCCTTGCTGAGTTTCACCCTTATTGCCGGAGGGTCCATATCTTTGTTGTGCTGGCAGAGGTGCAGAGCATTGACGGTGCTGCTGAAAATAGCAGGATGGAAAAACTGCAGCAGATTCTGGATACCATGAACAGGAGCACCAGGGAGTTCAGGGATTCAATCTTGATTGCCCTCCTCCGTGCACAGTTGCTATTTATGACGGATAAGCTCACGGATGCATCCAACGAAATATACAGGGCACTAGACATCAGTGTTCCAAGTGACCCAGCTAACGAAGACGTCCCAGTAGGATCAATAGAAGGAGTGGATTCTGATGCCCGGATCAATGCCGTGAAAACGGAGTTGCAAGATTTGATCGGTTACATTTATGCTGCTCTCCAACCCAAAGGTATCTTCTGCATTTTTTTCTTCAGATTGTTCCATGAGCAATAAGGCCTCTTAGAATGCATTGGTTCCTAAGTGAGATGATAAGTGCAGTAGAAACATTAGCAACTAATCTTCCAAGTGCATACGTGCTTATCTTTTGTAGCATGCTTTCCAAATTTAATTGTGTAACAAATAAACCCCTTCATGCATTGGTTGGTAAGCATTTTGCATAGGTCCTTATTAGTATCGTTTCTTCTCACATTTAATTGTTGAACAAATAAACTCTTTCATGCATTGGTTGATAAGCATTTTGCATAGGTCCACGTGCTTATCGTCGTTTTTTCTTTGGCTAATCATAGTGGGAAGTAACTTACTAGTCTATGTCTTTCGTGGCTGACCACAAATTACTTGTAGAGGCTCCATCCCCCTCCCCAGACACAAGCAGGCCCAGAAGACAAAGATCACAAAAGAATTATGCTTTTATGTACACTCGCATTAGAAGAAAGCATCAGGAGCCGCCCCTCAAATTCATCGGTATTGAGATGCCGAAGACAGTTACAGAGCCAGTCACATATCCAGTTCATGTAAGTAATTATTACACTTCTTTGATTACACTTATTTGACCCATACACATTGTCATCATGCGATTTCAAATAAAGGCGTGTATGTTGTTTCACCCATTCCAAAGCTAACCAAATTCACCAATATTTGCATGTTTTCTCCAGAAAAAAAAAACATCAATCATGCTAGTGTTACCCATTCGTCTTAGCTTGTAATTGGTTCAAATTTAGAGCATCTCCAACCCTTCTTACAAAACTTAATTCTCAAAATTTCCTCCTAAAGGAGATAAAAAAAATGTGTGTAACCACCCCTTCCCTAAACTTGACACATACATGAAAGTCTCTCTCTATCTTTTTTCCCTTCTTTCTTCTTCCTTTTAAGATGTTCATGAACTTACGCGGCCAACGACTACTTCTGCCCAGTAGATGATGTCTAGGAGCTAGCTAGAGCCTAGGATAGACGATGTGCAAAAGCAATTTGATAGACACTCATCGAGCACAATGGAGGCTTGCGAGGAAGGAGTGGAAAAAGTCGGCAAAATTGCCCTCGACGGGCCATGGTTTGGGCACTTCTTTGTCTGAATGAGTTCTCCTCCTCTTCGTTCTTTTGGTTGCTCGAGGGCATGATCCAGGCTGCAACGATTCGCCGCAGTTGGGGATGGCGGCCGGTGCACATAATGCTTCGCTGTAGGTGTAGATTGTGTATGTGTATGTGCTGCTCTCCCCTGTGCCGGGGGCGAATGGGAGGTGGGAGTGGGCGGGGACTCCTAATTTGAGGAGTAAAACTTTTGAGGGAAGGGATATGTCAAGTTAAAGCAGAACTATTTGTTCTTGAGGGATCAACGGAATTTGGGGAATTTTATTTTCAGTATGTGAACAACTTTGTGTCTGTGCAGTTTGTTCGTGGTAAACTGGTGCCTGTCGAGGAGTGGAACTTATACAGAGACTTCTGTGCGAAAAGTTCGATCTGCAGGGATGATCAAATGGCATGCCATCTGTGCTGCTTCGAGGGGCCAACTACCCATGTTATACTCAAAAGTGATGTAAGCCTTAGCACTTGTCAATTCTATTTTTATCTGGATGAAGAATTGGAGATGACAGACCTCAATTTCCCATCGCAGGCAATCTTACATTACCATGACAGACACTCATGGACGGATTTCATCAGCTGCAAGGTCGCAGGGTGCCATGTGCGTGTCAGAAAATCGGTAGACCTTGATCGCCATTACTATTTCGCACACCGTCTACCTCCTAAGTGGTGGGACACCACTTGATCGAAAGTGCAGGTAGCCGCCGGTCAGTTAGTGTCGACCATGAACAAAAAACTCGTTTCAACCGTTCTTCTGTAATAATGTGTGATTTCGTTGTGTTGGTACACCAGTACGTAATGTGCTCCTCAAGGTGAGACATAAATTTTGTGACGAGACACTCAACTTTGTTGTGCCAGTTTTCATCGCTGTTTTGTGCCGTATTCGCTACTAAAGATGTAGACCGCAGCCAACTGGTATACACGAAGATTACTGCAAAATATTTCTGACATTTTCCCCTGACAAAACAGTAAAAATTCCGACCATGCCAAATCAATCAAGAGTGCTGCAACCCCAACATAGAGAAGTGGGACGCAGCGTTTCTCCACACAGGTCCAGATACTCCTAGGTGTGAACTGTAAAATCGTTTAAACAGCAGAAAAGTTCAAAAAATTATGTTTTTCTTTTTTTTGTGTTGTAAGATGGTCGAATGTGTGACACTCGTGCCAAATTTGGTGGAGTTTGGACATTCGAGGATTTCGTGGCAAAAAATACAAAATTGATGTATGTCAGACAATTTGAAAAAGCGCATTGTTCATAGCCATTTTTGTCCTTTTTACCGTGAGCTCCTCGAATGTCGTTTGCTCACGAATTTATGCACGCGTCTAACACACTTAAGCATTTTGCATGATTTTGTTTTCTAGTTTTTCGAAAAAAAAATAAACAAGGCAATGTCACCATCGGTACCATCACTGAACTCCACGACGACAGGTACCTCCCTGCCACGGCTAAATGCCGATCCCCCGTGGGCGCAGGTGAGGTCTGCTCGGCCTCGGCCATCCCCACACCTCGAAAGGGGGAGCGAGTTGTCTTCATCTCCCACCTCATCCTAGGTCTGGGCTTCCCTTTCCATCCCTTTCTCACGGTCTTATGTTGTTATATGGGCTTAATTTTCATCATCTTGCCCCAAATTCTATTCTTCGCATCGCCTCCTTCATAACCTTATATGAAGTTTTCCTTCGCATCGAGCCCCATTTCGGGCCGTGGTTGAAGACATTCTATATCAAGCCGCACAACAACGACTCCAAAGTTGCCAATTGTGGTGGGTCCATGATTACCAAGATCCCCAAGGTCTCCTGGCCGAAGGGGTTTTTTGTTGAGACCGTGAAGCTTCGGCAACAGGAGTGGTTTTACATTGCTAACCAGTAAACATGGGACCATGTGGAAGTCCCATATTTTTCGGCAGCACCCCTCAAGAGGATGCACTGCTGGAGCGATAAAAACCTTATGTGGGGAGCCCAGAAAGAGGTGGAGGAGCTCCAACGCAAGGTCAAAGCGATGGTCGGCACATGCATCACTCTAGTGGACGCAGTCCATGTTATGCTTCACGACGCCATGTTCCTGCACTTTCATCCTGTAGTTCTGTACACTATGGCTATCCGGCATCGTTTCGCTTGAGACTTCGCGTCGTTACATTCCTCGGCATCCATTAGCCTGCACACCCAGCCTTCTCGCAGCCCGACCAGAACGCCCGGAGCTCTTGGGCCAACTCCTCCTCCCTGCCGAACACCACCGTCCGGTGGTCGCGTCCGCCCACGATACGCAGCTCCGTGTGCGGGAGCTTCGACTTCAGGTGGCGGCTGCTGCACTCGACCGGAACCACCTGGTCCCCGTCGCCGTGGACGACCCTCACCGGCACCCCCGCCGCCGCCAGCGCCTCCAGGTTCCGGTCCTGCGCCCTCGCCCCGCCGCAGACCACGTTGTGCATCGTGTGCCACGCCGAGTGGTGCGTGTGCCTCGTCAGGTCCCTCACCACGATGTCCACGCCGCTGCACGCACGCACGAACATGAAGTACATGCATGAGCAAGCAGACAGAAATCCATGCAGGCAAATGTGTGCGTTCATAGCTGAGCTCTGGATTAATCCAGTTAATCGCGGTTGATTTGATCGCTTACCTCGTGCGCGTTAGGATCTTGATGAGCCACTCCCAAAACCGGTGGTTCTTGCAGACGACGAAGCAAACGGTCCTCCCGATGTGCTCGTACCAAGACATCACCGCCGAGCCGAACAGCAATGGCGGCCAGAGCTTCTTCTCGGCGAGCCTGCGCAGCGCCACCTGGCTCGCCCTCTCCTCGCACGGCAAGAAGTACGGCTGCAATGCCGGTGTGCCACCAACACGATCGATCCATTTAGCAGAGAGTACATGCCGGAATAATGCAGAGCTCTGATCGAGTGCGCTGCGTACGTACCGGCGCGACGAGTGTGATCGACTTGACCCGCGCTGGGTGCTTGGCGGCCAGGGCGATGGCGATGGTGCAGCCCATCGAGTGGCTGACCAGGTGGAAGGAGCCCAGGTGGAGCGGATCGATGAGGCTCCGCTCGATGGCCTCGACGTGGTCTCGCAGCGTGTACGCGCAGTTCGCTGGCTTGGGGCTGTCGCCGAAGCCGAGGAGATCCACGGCGATCAGCCTGCGGTGGTTCGCGGCGGCGGCTTCGGGGAACACGGTCTGCGCCCAGAAGGAGGAGGAGGACGTGAAGCCGTGTATGAAGATGGCATCGTCTCCGCGGTCACTCTCGCTCCGCGTCTCCTCTGCACCTGTGAAGTCGCAGGCGTTAATGTCGTCGACACGCACAGCACAGCAGATCATGGCGGCGACATTCGTGCGCGCACGCACGGCACGGCAGATCATGGCGGCGACATTCGTGACCGCGCGCACGGCACGGCAGATCATGGCGGCGACATTCGTGCGCGCACGCACGCGTATAACTGGAAAACGGAAAACATCTGGTAAGGACAAGAACGATCGAGCACACGGAAACGGACCTTTGTTGGGCGCCGCCGGCTCCTGCAGGACGAAGTGCAGCCGGTCGCCGCCGGCGCTCCGCCACTCGCGGCACTTCCCACATCCGCAGTCGGACCACCTCGGGCTCCGCGCCTTCGCGGGCGACGCGTCCTCCTTCCTCCTCGTCACCCAAACGACCGCCCCGAGGAGCCGCAGCAGCGCGTCCCGGCACGCGCTCCTCCGGACGTACAATGTGTCGGACACCCCGTCGTCGTCCTCCTCCGGCGCCTTGCCGTGGCTCCGGTGGCAGTAGCAGCCGACGGGGCTCTCCTCCAGGAAGGCGTCGAGGACGCCGTAGACGAGGCAGAGGAGCACGTCGACGACGTCCAGGGCCGCGAACACGGCGGCCGCGAGCGCCGCCATCGCCGCCCCCGGCCATTTCGCGGGGCACGGCATGAGATCTGCGAGCGCGGCCATCGTGAGTCCGTGATCGACCGCAGGGTGGTGGCTTAAGTGGATGCGAGTCGTGCGGCTGGAAACGCGCGGCGCTTGTGCGCTCCGCTGCTCCACGTCGCGGCGTTGGCGCGTGTGCCGGGAGCAAATCCCCGCGCGTTCGGGCGCACTGGTCGTGCCGGCGGCTTGCCGTTTCGTCGTCGCGCGCGTGGCTGTTTTTCACCTCGACGGCGACGGGTCTCCGGTGCGCGGCCGTCGGCGCCGATCCACCGGAAACTCTTCTTGATGATTCTGTGAAAGTTCAGCCGTTCCGCGTCACATTCACGTGTGCTTTACCGCGGCGCGAGGCACGAACGTTCTGGTAGCACCTACGATACGACGAGGACGACACGGGAAAGCAGAGCAGCATCTCCGGTTCTCCATCCACACTGGAATACTCGACGGCGACCTGCGTGCGCTCGTGCATATATGGCCGACTAATCTCGGTCATCAGTCTATGCCAATCCAACAACGTACATTGCTTCAATGGTATGCCTAAATTTAACGCACAATTATTATCATGGCTAATATATTTTTTTGCCGTTCTTTTTTTTAAGGATTCAATAGGTCCCGAACGTTCAGATTTTAGCATTTCGTCCCGAAAGTTTTTTATGACAACTTCAGTTGACGCGAGGTGGCAACTTTAGTTGTTAAGACATGACAACTTTGTCCTAATTCAAAAAATTGTTCTGTTTACCATTAAAGTTGCCACCTCTTGTCAACTAAACTTGTCACCTCGTGGCAACTAAAGTTGCCAGTTCGGAACGAAATGCTAAAACATGGACGTTTGGGATTTATCATTACCGTTTTTTTAAGGGTAGCTAGGCCTTTATTGAGTGGATAAAATGTTTACCGGAATAATAGCTGCATATGCGGATGCCCTAACCAAATATGTCTCCCTACAGGAAGGGTGACACCATATCTAGCTAGCCTATGAGCCTTAGAATTTGAAGCTCTGGATTCATAACTAAAATTACACGCCATAAAAGATTGAGAAGTTTCTTTCAGCTCCTTTATAATGCTTCCATAATTGCCTCCCGCTCCTTGTTGAATGTGTGCTATGATATGTTTGCAATTAGAAGCTACATGAATGTCTGCAGACCAAGATCCAACGCCAAAGACTGAGCTTCGCGGCATGCCATTGCTTCAACTGTAGTTGGATCAGTTGCGCCTTGGACGACCAGAATAGATGAGCCCAAGTAGCTTCCATCGCGGTCACAGCATATGGTTGATGTTGCGCCCACATTGTGATCAAGAGAGACCCCCGCATCCACATTGATCTTAACTGAACCTTCAGGTGGCAGAACCAATCTTGCTCGTCCTACTTCAGTGCTTGTTACCGCATGTGGAGGGTGAGGTTCTAGTAGCTGTTCAAGTTCTAATGAACCTAGTTATGAACAGGTGTGTCGACAGCTGGCTTTGGTTAAGTCCCTCGTGAATTAGCTTCCTTCTAGCGTACCAATTGTTTTTTTTTCGAAAAGGTCCCTGGATTATATTGAAGTTTCACCTGTAGTACAAAGCACCTTAGCAGTAAAGAAAATTACCACCAGGTCCTTTGACCAGCAAACAACGAACACCATCGCTGACACGAGTCGCCGGCACGCCGCTGCCACCGCCGCCGCTCCACCTGAGCCAGCAAGATCTTGAAACTTACGGTGATTGATGTAGCCGGGAAGTCGACGATCTAAGGCCCGTGAAGACCAGCGCTCCAGCAGGGAATCCATCGCCGGCGAAACTCCAACTCGATCCAGAAACCAGGAGCAGCTCCTGTACAAACAGACGCGCCCGACGCCGACTGCCGGACCGCCGCTGCACCACCTCCACCTACTCCACAGCGAGGCCAGAGCAAGCCTTACCATGACGGTGACGGAGCGGGAGGACCAAAATCTCCATAGTACGGTCGCCACCTCCGCCGCAACAACCATACCCCGAGCACGCCAACTCACCGGATCGGCAGATCCGCGAGACCAGACCGCCGGACGCTTGCCAGCTCCGCCACAAGGGCCTCGCCGAGAAGGGGATGAGCTTCCAGCACCATTATTCCACCGCAGCACCGCTACCCCCGCATCGACGGCGCCGCCAGGAGAACCTACCCTACTATCTACATGCCGGAACCACAGGAATGGGGTTCCCCCGCTCTCCCGCCGCCGGAACGGCGAACGGAGAGGGGAGGAACACCCGGCCTGGCCGGCGGCAGATCGAGGGACGGTGGTCGCCTCCCTTTTCGCCTTTGAGAACTGTAGCGAGGGGATAAGGGAGAGAACGGGGTGACCAGTTCGGCCGCATGTTTGATTCTAGCGTACCAAATTGCCCATAATGTAACTCCCATGCGTGTCCCTATGGGTTGCACCCAAGGATCTATCATGGCTAATATTGAGGAGTACTCTCTTTCCTTATATCACTGTGACTTGCACCCAATGCCCGTTCAGAATTCCCCGACTTGGCACACATCAAACTCCACGCGTAGAGTCAGGCCGAACACCCAAACTCCAAAAATCCTGCTTCGTGAAGAGGAGCCCTCCTCTAGTGCAAAATGTAGAAGCGGGCACATCGTTGTTTTATGACGTGGCACCAGGAGTTTGGTAATTAAATATGCATTACTCCACCGCGGTTATGGGTTTTCTCATCTGTGTAGCCCTGCGTTACCATCTCTAGTGCCATTCATCGCCTTCGTACCCTACTCAGCCTCGCTTCCTTGCCATTCCCGTCTTCCTTCGCCATGTTCTTCTTCCTCTGGGCCTCTGTGGTACCTGCCTCGATGTGTTGCCACACTACTCATACGGACCAGGACATGCAAACCCTATTGAATCCTCTAAACGAAGGTGGGAGAAGGGGTTACAACCGCTGGATGGTGCGACGTGGAGGCATCGCGTCCCATCTATGCCTTTTCCTTCAAAATGGGCATGCAACCCAATTTTCTTTCCATCCCAAACATGTCATCGGTGGTCTATTTAGACTACCAACCCATGGTATTGATGGAGAACCAATTTAGTAGCGTGGCCGAATGGAACGGAATTCTTGTGAGAAACTGAATTCGTGATAGAGGAGCAGAAGCTGGAGGACTTTCGAACTAGTGACATTTATACATCGCTTGTAGTGACGCAATAGCTCGCCTAGCCTATATGCGTATTGGTCCCACCTTGAAGTGAACTATTACTAGACAATGTTATTTGGTGTTTGCTTCGCACGATGGCTAATCCATCTGCTCGAAAATACGTGATCAAAATAAAATAGGCAAAAAAAATTCTTTAAATATTATGTGTCTAATTTTAGAAAGGAAAGATGAAAAAAGGTTTATTAACTTTTAAAGGAGGGTTCACACGCTCTAAAATGCTTCATGTAATTAGAAAAGTGTTCCTTTTACTTTTTGAACTGGTCATGCAGTTTAGAAGATTTTTATCATTTATGTCGCTAGTTGTTTCTCACTACTCACTTTTGCTATTAGAAGTTACAACTGCTTAAAAATATCATCGTTCCATGAGATGCTTGCTCAAAAATGTCATCGTTCTGTTAGATGTTTGCTCAAAAATATCATTAGACACTGTTATTCTTATGTCAAACCTGTTGACCATGTCATAAGACCAAATACCTCTGGACCCACATGTCAACTCTCTCTGACTCACAATGATAAGTGTGGATCCCACTTGTCAGGAGTAAGCAAGTGCATAATTTTAGAGAAAAGAAGAACAATGTTGGGGATCTAGTGGGACCCATACTTTATCATAGTAAAATAGAGGGGGAGTTGACATGTGGGTCCATGGTTATTTTGGTCATATAACAAGGTAAATGGGCTTTCAACTGATAGTAATGGTGTCAAGTGGCATTTTTAGCATGCGCCTAACGGAACGATGACATTTTTAGCAGTTGAAACTCCTAGTGGCAAAACTAAGTTGTGGGACACTAGTGGCACAAATGATAAAACTGTTTAAAATGTTTATGCATTTAAAAAAATAATTATGTATATTTTCAACTAATATAATAGTGATTTAAATAAATGCTAAGAAATTTTAAATACATGATGGAAAAAAAATGATATATGACGACTTTTTTTAAAGTAAACAATGAAAATTTTAAAATATGCGACACATTTTTAAATATATTATGATTATTTTTTAAAACATCCAATGAGCATTTTTAATAAACCATAAGCATTTTTAAGACATGATAATCATTTTTATTACATGATGAAGAAATTAAGTAAATGATGAAAAACATTAGATGCACGGCAAGCATTTTTAATACATAATGTGCACTTTTTAAATACCCAATGAACATTTCTAATACATCATAAAAAAATCACAGTGTACATTTGTTTATACATGATGATTTTTTAAGTACAAGATAAACATTTTTAGATAGACGGCGAGTATTTCTAATACACTATGAACATGTTTTAAATACCCAATGAACATTTTAGATATACCATAAACTTTTTAATCCCCTTTGAATATTTGTTAATACGCAAGGAAAAATCATAAAACCCGAAAAAGAACATGAATTCAAAATTGTTCACGTACTTGGAAAAGAAATAAAGAATTTGAAAAACGTCCCTTGATTTGAAAATAAAATCATCGCATTTTTAAAAATTTCATTGATTTTAGAAAGGTATATTAAATTTCAATAAAAGTTCACCAAATTTGAATAAAGCTCATAGATTTTGAGAAACAAATCATTGAATTTGTAAAACAAATCATCAATTCAAAAAAAAAGTTCATCAACTTGGAGAAAAAAGTTAATCGATTTGAAGAAAAAATGTATGAATTTGAATAAAGAGCATCGAGAAAAGGAAAAAGGAAAATGAAAGATCCAAGTAAAAGCATTGGGTTAGTTTGTTGTGTGGTTAGTGTAGCGCACGGCTATGGAGGAGGTCGCGGGTTCGATTTAGTAAGCGAGCTTTTTTGGCAGATTTAAAAAGAAAAGATAAAACTAGATGGCCCGGCCCAGCGCGTGAGAGGTTATGCGTCCGTTTGTAAAATAAACAGTAACGGACGCCTGAGGCGTCAAATAGGAAATGCCTCCCTATGTGGCGCGTAGGTCGCTACTGAGCGACCTAGCGTGTAATCCAATCAACGCACGATCCAGTTTTGGGGCAGCCTATTTGGGTTTTACTAGCAAAAGAGAATGTGCGTTGCAATGAGGGAGAAAAAGATAACACGTAACACAATAACGATGTCTCAAGACCCTAATAGGTCCACGCCCTTTATTTCAACATGGCATCTTATCATTCTTGTTGTTTATCATTCTTACCACCTCGGCGACGTACATATGTCAAGCGTCGTTATAAATGGTTTCTTTCGTCTCCAATTTGTTTTTGCTGAGGTGTTCATTTTCAATTTGAAACGACACCGATACGAAAGAAATACAGGTCATGCACTACTAATTAAGGTTGCATCCTAAACAATATTTTAAATTTATTAACGGGTGAAACAACATTATATTTAGATTCTACACATTTTCTAATCTATTTTCATATATATAATTTTAAAGTTGGAGTTAGGGTTTAGAAGATATAAATATTTTTTCATGCATTTGAATATGTACCTAAACAACATTTAAAAATGGTTAATGGGTAAAAATAACATCATATTCAGATT
The DNA here is from genome assembly GCA_000582825.1 of Hordeum pubiflorum. Lineage (NCBI taxonomy): Eukaryota > Viridiplantae > Streptophyta > Magnoliopsida > Poales > Poaceae > Hordeum > Hordeum pubiflorum. The sequence goes on from CBMN010041305.1 coordinate 12,262, forward strand.
TTACATATTTTTCTAATGAATTTTCTTATATAACATGTTAAAATTGGAGTCACGGTTAAAAAGATATGGATATTTAAAAAAATGAGTCTTTTAAAAAAGTTATTTTCTAGACGGGTGGCGGATTTATTAACCGAAATACCAGAGATTTTTCTGTAAAAAGCGAAACATTTTCTATTCCCACTTAAAATAGGGTTTCGGGTTTATTAACCGAAACTTCAGGGTGTTTTCTGCCAAATGCGAAAAGTTTTTCTATTCTCACTTAAAACAGACAGGACTGTGGGTTAATTTCAGGAAAGTGCGAGGCGTTGTGCAAAAAGCATGACGAACAGGCAGAAGCGGTAGGTCTTTTATTAGTAGGTAAAGATTTCTCATCGGTTTTGGAAATGTTTCAGAACCTTACTGTATCGGTTTTTGTCGATTTTTCTTCCTTTTATTATTATTTTTTATTTTTGTTTATTTTCTCTTTACTTTTTATTTCATTTTCCCCTTTTTCTTTTTTATTTTCTTGAACATCTTTCAAATTTTTGAACACTTTTTGAAGTTATAAATATATTTTTCAATTCCTGAACAATTTTTTGAAACTGTGAACATATTTTTTTAATTCATGAACATTTTTTCAAACCATAAACATATTTTTTTCAAATCCGTGAATATTTTTTAAAATCGTGATTTTTTTCAAATTCGTGAAACTTTTTTTACAAATTTGCAAACATTTTCCTAAATTGTGAACGTTTTTTAAACTCGTGTACATTTTTTAAATCTGCAAACAGTTTTTGAATTTCATGAACATCATTTTATTTTGTGAATACTTGTCGAAATGCATGATCTTTTTTTTAATTCATGACCATTGTTTTAATCGGCGAACATTTTTTAGACTCCCCTTGGCTACTCGATCGTAAGACCAAGAACATCGCCCCCCGCCCCCCTCCCCCCTTATTTTTAGGTCTCAAAGATAAAAAAAATTGGGAAGTGCATGAAGCCCTTAAGGACAATGCTTGGATTCTTAAAATCAATCCTCCCGCTATCTTATCCGTTGAGCACATCCATGATTTCTCCACCCTTTGAATGTTTCTGCATAACTTCCACCTTGATGAGCATGGAGACGCAGAGGATGATATTGTGTGGAAGCACGTCAATGATGGGGTTTATTGGGCGGCCACTGCATACAAGACCCATTTTTTGGGATTGGTCCTCCCCCACCTTGGACCGCATGGTGTGGAAGATTTGGGTGTCGCAAAAGCTCAAGTTTTTTGCTTGGTTGGCTTCGCAAGATAGGATTTGGACAACGATGGATTGGTCAAGCGCGGGTGGGCAAATTGCGGTCTTTGCTGCAAAAGGGAACAAGAAACCGAGACACATCTCTTCTTCAAGTGTAGATGCACCCTTAGCCTTTGAATTTGGTGATTAGAAAACTTGGCCTTGTGCATGTGGATGCATCTTCTTGGCATTTGGAGGGATCCGTTAAGGCCCTCTATGATTTGCAGGATTTTTATAACGTAGAAACTGGAAAATACAGATTTTAAGTGTCATTTCCATTTAAATCCTATAGAAAAAACAAACGAATCATAAAAAAAGCTTGGAGTTGATGCTTGATTTTCAATGAAACGTAGTATACTTGATTTCATAGGAAACAATCCTATAGGATTCAATCCCGTGACTCAAACGATCAATGTATGATAAAATCCTAAGGATCTTAACCCTTCAAAAATTCTATGAAATTCCTTGAATCAAAGGAGCCCTAAAGATTGATGGGCTAGTAGAACGACATGCACAATCCATCTAGAAAAATCATGGCCTCTCTCACTATGTTTTCTCTCACTATATTTGTCTCTTGTATAATTTGTAATGAGAGAACACAAGTGTTTTTCGGTACAAGAGCACACCGCCTCCGATTTGTCCTCGACATCATTTTGGAGGAGTGGTTATGGATCGCCGCGGGTGCAAGAATGTTAAAAGGAAATTGTAATGCGTGAGTAATTTTCATGCGGTGCTGTTAAGTACGGGTGTAAAACTCTATTCTTATCTTAATTAATACTGTACTAGATGAGATGGATCTTTTGCTTTCGTTAAAAAAAAAGAATCTTGAGTTTCTTTTGTCAGAACTGTGAAACTGGACCGTTACTTCGAGTTCGAGTACTCACAGCTCGACAGATTCAGGCTTATGTGCTGGTTTCTTTTATCATTGGCAACGGTGTTCATTCATTACCACCGGCTTCGATACTTCTTTTTGCACGCAATTTAACAGTGACAACGCACTGGAATGAAAAACTCGTAGCTTCGAGTTACTCCCGCGTCGCACAAATATCACACATGACCCTATAGACAATTTGCAGTAGTACTACTATGCAAAGTGTCATTCTGCTCTCGAGTGCAAATGCTTCCTTGTGAACGGTAAAATGCAAAAAAAAACAAAAAACTTCTGGTATTTTTCGCAACAAACATTGATGAATCTTCTACTTTTGTGAAGAAAAAACATTCCTAATGCTCCAGGCAAAAAAATCATTTCCAAAGCATTTAGGAATGTTGTGTCTTCACTGAAAACTATATGTATGTAGACAATTTGTCGATGTTTATTGTAAAAAAATGAATTTTTTTAAATTTTGTACTGTTTTTAAGATTCTACTGTTAGAGGTTGGACGACAGTCGACAGGTGATCACAAGACAGTTAGGCACCAACGGCTTTGATCACACTAGTCAACACGGTCCATAACGCGATAAAAAAACAGCTTTTAGTACAGCCGGACCTTTCAAACCCGTCACAAACGTTCGGACAGGCCGCCCGATCACTGACCAGTCGTGAAAAACCGACCCAGACTGGCGCCTTATATGGGGATGATATGGAGGCGGCCCGGGCGCGTCCGTCACGTCGGCTTGGCCCAGCCTGACCCACGAACCCCACAAATATCCAAAACCCTAGACATCAATTAATCCGAACTCCACTTCACTCCCGTCTCCCTCCACTCCACTCCCGACCCCCTCCCCTCCGATCCGATGGTCGGTGACGGAAGCAGCGCTGGCTCCGGCGGAGACTCCGACGCCTCGACCATCGATGTGGAGGAGGTCACTCTTGCATCGCCTTGAGGCCGTCGTTCCTCGACCAGGGCGGCAGCGGCGGCGACAGATCTTCCAACGCAACGCCGGCAACATCGCCGGCCCGTCTCGCCTGGCGCGAAGCTCTGGCCGCTTCATTCTCGTCGTTCAGGTACGCCAGCAGCCACTCTTTGTTCCGGAAGTGGTACCCGACCACCGTTGGGTCCTCATGTCCGTGCAGGCGCTGACGTGCACGAGGACGCCCGAGTCTAGGCACAAGCAGTCCGCCACGAGCGGCAACAGGCAAGGGAGAGGGCTGCGACGGGGGAGGCGCTGACCGCACGCCGGTCACGCGCGACCGCTCCGATCGATCCCGATGCCGCGCTCGTCGCGTCGGTCCTCTACCGTTCTCTCACGACGGCGGAGACGGATGCGCGGCACCTCCGTTGCAAGAATGCCAAAGCACTCCAACTCGTCGTCGAGTTGTCGAAACGCGAGGCAAGCAAGGAGGCGACGGTGAAGGCAAAGGTGGCCCACCTTGCCAAGGAGCAGGACCGCCTTCTCCGCAGGATGACGGGCCGAAGCTGTGACTCGGAGTCCGACTTGACGAGCGGCTCCACCTGCTGCTCCGACGACGATGCACCACCGCACGTCGACGCCTACACGGAGGAGGGCCATAGCCGGGTCGACGACCGAAAGGGGAAGGGGCCGGCAAATGGTGATTCCCTCCGTCCTTCGCCGTTGTGTTTATATTTTATCTATGTTTTAAATAGTTTGTAGTATGGATTTGCACTGTTCGCCATTTAATTCTGATGAACTATGTTCTTTTTGTCGGGTGATGAAATGTTATTTTTTTTTACATAGCGTTGTATGAATTGTATGGTTTTAAGATGTCATTTATGAGAGAAATGGGTGACGGGCGTTTGAGGGCCAGGATTTGCCCATCACGGCTGTAGATACTCTTACCCCGATCCGCACGGTCGATGACTACAAGAGGTCAATCACGCGGAGTTTGGCTGTTAGCTGGTGCACGAACTGATCCCTTCGATTTATTTCATGTGGTTGAGAAAGGGCCATGGACATGGATTGTCCTGCTCGCGCGTTAATCAACACAAGTACGCAAGACGAAAGCTTTATTAAAAGATCCGTCCAGAGTTAAAGAAAAGAGGGTTCATTAAACAGCAATGCCTAAACAAATGCTTAAGAACCACGTAAAGGTTCGACCCCTTCCATTCTAGAATCTAGAGTATTCGAGAACACAAGAGCCAAATCCCTAACACTAACAACTCCTTAACGAACTGCAAGTACAGGAAGGAAGGAGCACAACAAGGCGTCAAAGCCCATTTCGGTGTGCCAAACCCTAGTTAAACCTCGCATTCAATCAAGCTAGCTAACCGGCTTCCGGTACGTTAGTTGGAAGGAGAATCGGGGCAAGCGCACGCACCGCATCTGTTGAAGCAAGAACGGCCACCGATCAACTGCCCACGTACGGTGGCGCATCGTCCTCGACGCGCCGCTGGTAGCTAGCTGTGCTGCCTGTGCATGCATGCATGGTCGACACGGCGACTGCGCCGTCCGCGCGGCCGGTGGGTGACCACCGTTGTCCTCTTGCTCGGAATGGCATGCAAAGCGGTCCTTCTTGGCCGTCATTCGTAATGGCGGCAGCATGCAGGTCTGGTCCGTCGAAACGTGCCAGGGGAGTGCGCGCGGTCCATCGGCCGGCCGCTTCGGAAACCGCGACGTCCCGGGAGTCACGGGCCGCGGTGGCCGGCGTGAAGACGAACAGAGCTTACAGCGTCCACAGATGACTGAGATGTTTTCCTGCGGGGCTTGGCTGAGATGTTGCTCCACCAAAATCTCAATCGATGTCGCCGAGTGCTGGCTATGTCTGGTCAGCGAGAAAAAAATTGGTACTCTAGCTAAAATAATGGTTGAGGTTTTGCATAGCCAATAGATTGATCAATACTAGGTAGAAAAAAAAAAGGTTGGTCTTGCTCCAAAGATAAGTCAATGTTTTGATCGTGGCAAAAAAAGGCTACTGTCAATTTTTTGTCATTTATTTTGACAATCCTCCATGTTCTTTGTCATAATCCAAACACACCCTTAATAATGCCATACAATATATATTTTTGTCTTTATGAAAAACAAACCCTTGAAAAACAAAAAATACATTGAAGACCTCAGGGAAGCTCCACTGCCCTCCCCCGGGTGTGTTGATGGTGTGCCCCTGGCACTGCTAGAACCCGCTAAACTTTGTTCCCAACAATCGAAAAGTTACCAAAGCTTCGGTCTAATAGGGCCAACGGACCGATTCCCCAAGGAAGAGGACATTGTTGTAGGAAGGACATCATCGACGTTGTAAGCGCACAATGGCAATCTCCTTCACCGGATCAGGCCACCCATGTACACACCCCCATTGAATCCGTGGCGAGACCATAGAATGTATCCTTGTGATGGATACAGAGCAAAGAACAAACATGTCACAATGCAATGAGAGAAGTGCATATATCAACCATGAGCTTCTCGGTGAGTCTAAACTACAACCCTCATCCATCAAACCGACTAGGTTGCACCCTCGAATCCCCAACACTAGACAAATGACCCCTGGCTCAGTTTGACCCTGGTTTTGGCCCACATGGAAGACCCATCATTGCTTTGACTCAGCCTTTGAGTCTAGCCGGCTTAACTTAAATGCGAGTGGCTTCTTAGGGTTTCTCTCTTCTCTCATTCCCCTGTCTCTCATCCCATCCTTGAGCTATCCCCGTCGCCGCCCCAACCTCACCCTATCGCCGCCTGGGTTCTCCCCGTTGTCGGCAGAGCTCAACCCACTGACGTCTCGACTATCCCGACCGCTGGAAGAGCTCCTACCCTGACACCAAGCTCAGATGACATCCCCCAAGGTCGACCCCTGACGGGCAAGTCTTGTTGCCGCCATAACTCGCCAAGTTCTTCCGACGCTTAGATGCAAGGTTGAGGCCGCAATAAAGTAGGTGAGCACAATCTTCCCACGCCGGTTGAGGCCGCAATAAAGTAGGTGAGCACAATCTTCCCACGCCGGTTGTTGCCATCTTCTCCTCTGCAAAAAGCGATTTGGTCATGTTTATTTGTTAAGATTGCAGGTTATGGATCCAACAGATCGTATTGTTGTTCATTTTCGTTTCAATTGGGAAATTATCGATGACGGGAAGACAATACATTATGTGGAGGGCAAATAAGTGAATTATTATTTAGATCGAGCAACCTTGAGCTTACATGGGATTCAAAAATGTTTAAGTGATCATTATGCTACAATGGAGGGATAACATTGCCTCTTTCCCGGGAAGGAAATGGTTAATGGGTTGTTGATGTTGTATGAGGACAAGTCTGTTGAAGCACTTTTTGCACGTACAACAGATGCTTGTGTGGGTGATCTATATTTTGCACGATACATTCATTTGATTGCATCATATACCAGTTCGAGGGTGCCGAGCCAGGGGTCATTTGTCTAATTTTGGGAGTTTCGAGGGTGTTTTGAGCAATAGCCGCCTACTGCGTCGACCATCCCCAAGATCAAAAGCCTATTGTGCTTAAGGTCACTCCGAGGTGCTTTTGATGATTTCGTCGTGAAACTCAAAATTCACTCACTCAATCTCTCATAGGTGTTCATGATCAAAGATCCTTCAACTTAAGTATAAGGCGAATTACCAGTTTCTGGCGTGTGGGCCAAGTAGACCCATATGTGAGCCACTGCTATGTCACCTAACTTAAGTTAGAAGATTTGTGTGTCCGATGTTCACATAAAAACATTCAGTGAAGTGCATAGTATGTCCTTGAACTATTTCAAGAGTGTCATGTAGGTCCTCAAACTATGAAAATCGTCAATTGAGTCTTTGAAGTACAATAAGTGTGTCATGATAGGCAAAATGTAGGTCATTGGCTCTTCTTCTAACCCTAGGCAGCTAGGACGAACTCTTCCCTTCAAGCTTCACCGGCGAGCTTGTGGATTTGCCTCCCCGCTACCTGCCACTCTGGCGGCCGGTGAAGGGGAGGGGAATCCTGGTGTCTCCGCTCCGATTAGTAGTTTAGGTTAGGGTTTTTTAGTCTTCGCAGGTGCGGCACTCGGGCAGATGACGACACTTCTTCTTTGAGATTTTCTTCCAGGCTTCGATCCTCCTCAAGTTCGTCTGTCTAGACGTAGTTGATGGAGCTCCTACGTAGATTTTTGTCATCTCCTTTGGACAGTGAGGTTAGGATTTCTCATGATGTGATGAGATTCGATGTCAGAAGTTTCAAACCTATGTAACGGTTCAACAGCGACAACTACGACTCCAGGGCACTGGTCTTAGGGGGCACGTGCACGAAGACTTCCCGATTGACACAGTAAAGTCAAGCCGGGTCCGGTAGGGAGCGGCGTCAACGACGCGACGATGTTTCGTTCTAGCGGCCATAGTGGTCGTTCGGTGGTCTCGAAATTTCGGTGTGCTTTTTTATTATATTTGAGATGCTTTGTAATTCCGTGATATGATCATTTCCGTAAAAAGGAAAATAAATAGGTCAGTGGATTACTTTAGTGTTGAACTGGTTTTTGACCTGTTGACAATTTCATAGTTCAATTCAAGGACGTGCAACATGACACCCCTAAAATAGTGACCTACAGTTAATTTTGGTCCACTTACACTTTTTTTTACAAACAATACTTTATTTATTCATCTGTGAGAATCAAAGTATCAGATACAATAAACGAGACCACCTCAACCGGAGGTGACTCCATCCAGGTATCGGGGTAGAAAACCTACCTAGCTTAGCTATTTCATGGGAGACTTAATTGCTCTCCCTATTACGATGAGCAAACAAAATATGATTAAGTGTTGAGTCATATAGTAGCAATCATCCAATATAGCTCCAGCCACTGAACTCGAATACTCGATCTTCCTTCTTGCAAGGCCGAAACCACCTCGGCATTATCGGATTCCACCTCTAGTAGTTTGTTACATCCGGCTGTTCTAGCCAACCTCAGCCTAAATCTAATCGTTCGCCTCTGCGGTGAAAGCATCGAAACAGAAGCTCATGTTCTCATTCGCTGCCGCTACACAAACTTCCCGTTATGATCAGTCTAACAGACATCTATGGGAAGGGTGTTTAGAGCTTATGCAATCATATCACCGATGTCTGGTCGTGAACAGCACTTGTGCGCGCAGAAGTCGCGATCACGTGGATGTCCGGAAGCAAGAGCGACGGGGGGTCAATACGCGAGAGCACGGGATGGCCGGCCAAGTAACACATGCATCGGTTAGAGCCGTACGTAGCGTGCATCGCGTACTTTATACGTACCCAGAGCGGCCCCAGAGCGGCGAACACGCGCCACAAGCGACCAACGCAGTGCCAAGTTCACTCGGCGGCTCGTGAACCGTGACCCAGCCGAGTGGTGCCGCGTCAGTCCACTCCATTCCACGTACAACCCCCTCGTGTTCTCTTCTCGCCCGTGATCGAGCGAGCATTCCACCTCCTTAAATCCCTCTCCCCTGCCTTTTCGCCTGCCCCACACACCAAACCTCGCCACGCCGCTCCAGCTCCCCGATCGTCCGCCCAGTCACCACCGCGCCGGCATTGTTAGCTACTGGCCGTGCGTGGCGTCGGCGCGCGACCGATGCTACCCATGCCACGCGCCGGCCGGCTCCTGCTCTGCATTGCCACTGTGGCCGCGGTGGTGGCGGGCGTGGACGGGCACACGCGCGGCGTGCGGCCGGGGCAGGCGGCGGGGCGGCCGTTCCCGGAGAACGCGACGCGGGCGGAGGAGCTGGAGCGGCTGTTCATGCGGTGGGTGCGCTACGTGGGCGGCCTCAAGCACAGCACGTTCCACCACGCGCCGCTCGCGCGCGCGTTCCCGTCCTACTCGCTCGTCGTCGACAAGGACCCCGCGGCCGGCGACTTCACGTCCGTCCAGGCCGCCGTGGACTCGCTCCCGACCATCAACCTCGTCCGCGTCGTCATCAAGGTCAACGCCGGCACATACACGTACGTGCATTGCCCCTTGTCCTCCTCCCTTCTGCCGTTGTCAAGCCCTGTTTACTTTGCTCCATTGGAGGCGAGCTCCGAAGATGCGTGCCTGCATCCAGCCGTCCATGATCAGAGGTTCACGGGAAGTAGGAAGGTGGCGCTTTGCGGAATCGTGGGCGTCAGGGGGAAAACCAACCAAGAAGCCCACTCCTGACTGACACTCACATTATCGCATTTTTCCTGAATGCTTCGAACTAATTTGCTTATATAAAAAACTCTTAACTGCTGTGACATTTTGGCTAAGATTTTCGCCGTGTCTTCAAATTCTGGTTGTCCACAACTTGGTGGCAGGGAGAAGGTGACGATATCGTCGATGCGCGCGTTCATCACCCTGGAGGGCGCCGGCGCCGACAAGACGATCGTGCAGTGGGGCGACACCGCGGACACGCCTGCCGGGCCGAGGGGGCGGCCGCTGGGCACGTACGGCTCCGCGTCGTTCGCCGTGAACGCGCAGTACTTCATCGCCAGGAACATCACCTTCAAGGTACGTAACTCTGCACCGACGCCGCTGCTCGGTACGCCATACACGCTGCAGGTGTCCTAAATTAGTACGCGTGCGTTGGCAGAACACGGCGCCGGTGCCGAACGCGGGGGCGACGGGGAAGCAGGCGGTGGCGCTGCGGGTGTCGGCGGACAACGCGGCGTTCGTGGGGTGCCGGTTCCTGGGCGCGCAGGACACGCTCTACGACCAGTCGGGGCGCCACTACTACAAGGAGTGCTACATCGAGGGCTCCATCGACTTCATCTTCGGCGACGCGCTCTCCCTCTACGAGGTACGTACGTGCGTGCTCTCTCTTCCTCGAGCGTTGACGCGAGCGTGCTGAACAGGAAAAGAAAAAAAACAGAGCACAAAAGCAGAGTATACGTGACTAGGTGACTAGCACAAAAACAGAGCCGGCAAACACCTGTGGCACGCAAGGCCAGGATTTTGTTCCGTGGCCGGTTGCAGTCGCAATCCTGGTGTGTTCGCCCGACTCGTCGCACGCAGCGGCTGAATCATGCATGCACACGGGCTCTTGCTGCTGTCCGTTTGTGCCCCCGACGCCGCGACCGGCGCCCCGGCGGCCCTACGCCCACATGCTCGATAGACGTCAAATATTTCCGTCACGTCTCGCGCCCACAGTCACACCGGGGATCCTCATGTTTTCTGTGAGTGTGACGAGGAATATGCATATGACTGCGTGTGTGTGTGGTGTGGGTGCAGGGGTGCCACGTGCACGCGATCGCGCGGGACTACGGGGCGCTGACGGCGCAGAACCGGCAGAGCATGCTGGAGGACACGGGGTTCTCGTTCGTCAACTGCAGGGTGACGGGGTCGGGGGCGCTCTACCTGGGCCGGGCCTGGGGCACCTTCTCCCGCGTCGTCTTCGCCTACACCTACATGGACGACATCATCGTCCCGCGCGGCTGGTACAACTGGGGCGACCCCAGCCGCGAGCTGTGCGTTCCTTCCTTCCTTCGTCCTTTCCTTCTTTCCTTCTTCTCCGCCGTCTCTGCCCTCCCTCCCCTCTTCCGTTCTCTGACGGTGGACGATGAATTGATGATGCAGGACGGTGTTCTACGGGCAGTACAAGTGCACGGGCCCCGGCGCCAGCTACTCCGGCAGGGTGTCGTGGTCGCGGGAGCTCACCGACGAGGAGGCCAAGCCCTTCATCTCCCTCAGCTTCATCGACGGCACCGAGTGGATCAGGATATGACCGAGGTCTCGCGTTCCATGTAACACGCAACACACGGGTCACGGGCGCCACACACGTCATGTAAAGAAGAGGAAGTGGAAAGACAGAGTGAATTTATACAGATTCTTTTGCGGTCTTCTTTTGGGCGGCAGTGTGTTTTTTCAACCCGGACAGGTTATTTTTGAGGTCTAATTATTTGTTTAGACAACATAACCAAACAGTACATGTAGAATAATTATGTTAGTCCATTGCTCAAGAACAAGATCAGGAGGGAAGCAACCTGACACCACTAATCGACCAAGGAGGTTATGTGTCGGTGTCACCGTAGTACTACAAGGCAAAACTCGTCAGAAACACAATCATGGGTGACTCCTTGTTAGAGCAACTCTAATCCTCTCATCAAATTTGCTCCTCCAAAAATTCAAATAAATAAATAAATTTGCTCCTCCTACATCCACGTATGCAACGTCTTACAAGAATAATAATTCTGCCATATCTACGCCCCGCGCCCGTGTCGGCACTAGACTTCTCCCACGTTCGGCATCGATGGCTCGTCCTCTCGCCCAATAAGGCGTATTATCTATCTATTTTATAAAATTCTTTTTTGCACTTTGTTATATTTTTGTGTGTGTATCAAATAAAGACTTAATGCTGTTTGTGAAAAATGTTTTTGTTGAATCGTGTTTATACAAATATGAAGAACTACTTATACTAATATTAATCGGAAATGTCCATATATTTTAAATGTCCTTAACTTCAAAGAATTCACTTGCTTGAAGGGAAATATACGGGGCCTATCTTTTCATGTATTTGTTGTATAAAGAAATTCAAAAATTAAGCCAAAATATGAATCTGAATGGAAAAGGAGAGAAAGATGAAAGAAAACGAAAATAATTAACAAAATAAATAGGACTCCACTAAAAATCTGATGCCAGATTTTTGACCATGGCAAATCGTACGAATTTCATGGTAAATTATGTTTTTCAAGGATGACAAGTTTAGTTGGTGAGCATGGCAAATCCGTCTTAATTTTTTATATCAGAAAAGTTCCGTGCTTGCAAACTAAAATTTTCATCATCACGGTTATATAAATTGCCATAAAAATCTCAGATTTTCCATGCCTATAAATCTGACGTCAGATTTTTAGTGTTTTCGAAAAAATAATATCGCGCCTGACCTAATTGGGCTGGCTAGCAGCGGAAATAGATAATATTTGCCATGTTCAAGCCGATGAAAGCACGGGCCCAAAAAACAACAGCTCCGCCGTAGCCCAAGACCGAAGCCGAGAAAAAGATCCATTGTTTTGCGGCCCACGGCCATGCCAGGCTACCACCACCACCATCGTTCGCCGCCGGGAACCATCCGCTCCCCGCCGTCCCCGTCTCCCTGCTGACTGCTCAGCTTACAAACCACGCTAGCCTCTTCCTAAATCTTCGGGCAACTCCAAATTTCGAAAGCCCCCGTCGCCGCTGTCTCGCCGCAGCGCAAAATCATCCGCCCACTCCTGCGACGCCTGCCCCCGCTCCCAACTTCCTCCCCAGAACCCTAGGCCCCGGCCGCCACCGCCGGCCATGGCGGCGCCTCGGGAGCTCGACCTCTCCGACGAGGTCGAGGGCGAGATGGACGGCACCACCGACTTCGTCTTCCGCCTCGTCGGCGACCCCATCCCCGTCCTGCCCCCCGCCTCTGCCCCGCTCCCCCTCTTCGACCTCCAGTCCCCTCCCGCGCGCCCGCTCGCCGTCTCCGACCGCCACGCCGCCGTCTTCCTCGCTCGCTCCAGCGGTAAGCTGCCCCGAATCACCGACCAGACAAGCGCCCGCCTCTGCATTCCTGTCGACCTCACCGCCTAGGGTTTCCCGCTCTCTGTTTCCAGGGTTTATCGCCGCGAGGACGAAGGCGTTGATCGAGGCCAGCAAGGAGGCGAGGGAGAAGGGCAAGGCGAGCACCCGCTGCGCCCAGGACTGCTGCGTCACCGACGTGCCCCTCCCCGGCGTCCCTCTCCTAGCGCTCTCCCGGGACGAGTCCGTGCTTGCTGCCTGCACAGGCAGCGAGATCCAATTCTTCTCGGTTACTTCCTTGCTCACTGATAAGGTTCGACCATATTTTCCAGCTCCCCACAAAATCGTGTGAACAATGCAATGTCAGTCCAGGGCAAATCATCCAACCCCTTGTAAAGTGGGGCCATTGGTCATTGAAACAACCCTGGGGCAAATCATCCAACCCCTTGTAAAGTGGGGCAAATCCAATCCCCCGGGCAGTGTAACAGGACAATATTAGAATGGGATTATCTGTTCTGTTGCAGCGCACTTTCTACAGCCTGTTCCGAGTTAGTTATTTGTGTAAGAACAAGCTAGTAGTAATGAGCTAATGGCATTGATGGTGTTTATCAGTTTTTTTAACACTCCCTCTGCTCCATAATTCTCGTCGTGGTTTTAGTTCGATTTGAACTAAAACCACACCAAGAATTATGGAACGGAGGGAGTACTTTGGTGACTCCTGGCAATGCCAGTTCTACTGGTCGAGTGCTTGTTGATCCCGGTGCTGGATATGGTCTGGGTTGCTGTATAATGAATCGTAGTTTGGATCAGCAGGAGATCCATTCTTCTGATATATGTTTTCAGCAGTAGCTGCCTTCTCCAATATTACAGTGGTCTAATAATTTTGCTATCCAGGATGTCGAGCCGTCGTCATCATGTAGCCTGGGACGATCTGGCACTATCAAAGATTTCAAATGGCTAGATCATGGCTATATTGTACTCTCGAATGGTGGATTGCTATCTCATGGGAGTTTGGGGCAAGGCCTGAAGGATGTAATGGAAAATGTTGATGCTGGTTTGTCTCTTTTCCTATCCTTTGCTTGAGTTGACATTCTTCTACTCCAGTACTTAACTACTTATGTAACTTCTACTATATGACCAGAAATCATGCTCTAGGATACCTGTCAGTTGTTCCGTTAGAAAAGCAACTGGTTAGCTTTTAATAATGCATTGATTTTGACATATGAGTACTTATATCATAGAGCATGTCGATTGGTCGACTGCTACTTTGTTAGTGCTACATTATTGAGGATCAATACAACAAGAAATTAATGTAATAGTGATATAATATATACTGCTCTTGTTGGGTACTTCAACCACTATTTCCCCCCTATGGCATTATTCTTTCTAACGCTTAGGCTTTACAAAATCACCCCGATTAATATTGCTAGAGGGCTGTATGACAAAACGCTGCTACAAAATGTTGTATGTGTCTTGGGTGCAGCAGCATCCATTTTCAGGCACCGGCTCACTTCTGGGGCTGATATTTGTTGTCCTTTAGAACTTGCTAAGACATTTTTTTTTGGGTGTTGTAATTGAAGTTACTCATCACTGTCTTGGTTGTACTGAAGTGTGCCATCTTTCTGAAATATATGTAGTTGACTGTTGCAAGGACGGGAACCATATTGCTGTTGCAAGAAAGAATTCTCTCAGGATATTATCGTCAGATTTGAAGGAAACATGTTGTATGTCCCTTTTGTTTCAGTTGTGGCCTGGTAGTGATTCAGAGGCCACTGGCATCAAAGGTAATGAATCTCCATTTTGGTTTTTGGCATATGTTTCAGGTATATATTGAATTGTTCGGTTGCTCCACTTTTCTTGCTGTTATTTTCTGTACACACAGTCACGCCTTCCCCAGTTCTGTAAGGATATGCAGTTATGCCTGATGGCCTCGTGGCTGATCGCAGCACTAACACAATGCAGTTCATAAATATGATTATGTTGCTACCCTGAGAGTTAGCTTGTTTGGTCGTTGACTCACGATATGTTCTTTTCCTTGTAAATTGATTTATGATCTGTAGTAGAGCGTGCTAGTAAGCATGGTTCTCTTTAGGTGCAAAATGAGCGAGCAACACACAGCTCACAAATATGATCACATTGCAGGATGAACAACATGGTATAAAAAATGTTTGTGAAGTGCACCACAGGCTAAAATTTGTATCAATAGCCATTTTCTGAAATTATATATCGAAGAACCATCGACAACGTGCAAAGTTCCTTAGAATTTTTTTGAGGTTATACTAGAAAACAATATAGTGAAGTTTGGTTTGAACATTCACCCCATGACCTTTGTGGTGCACACTTTACTTCTCCAATCATTAGATTCATCGATTTAGTATAGTTTTACTCTTGTCCTTGCAGATACACCATTCAATACATCAAATCATGTTTAGTCGTAGATGTTACCATGGTTCTTTGTTGATGTAATATTTTCAAATTTTCATCAGTGGATTCTATCGGGTGGGTTCGCGATGATAGCATTGTTGTCGGTTGTGTTCGATTGAATGAAGAAAGCGATGAAGAAGGTTATCTGGTCCAAGTTATAAGAAGTGGAGGAGACACATTTTTCGAGGTGAATTCTTCTTCTAGTTCTGTCTGCTTCTCTTTTGATTCACATTTTGTTATATGGTGTTTCTTTGGTGAATGTGTCATTTGCTAAATGTTCTTTGTGGGAACATTCTTGGGTAAAGCTACCTCAATTTGGCAAATATTTATTTTAAAGCATATTTATGTACATAAGACTAAGTGTGGTCAATAGTTGTATGTGTTTAAGAAATGTAAATCAAATACTTGTGGTATTATCCTTCAACACACAATTTATATGACAGAAAAGTGATGCCATTAGATTCGCATTCAAAAATGCTAGTAAGGATTGAAATTTTAAACCATATATTATTGGAGTAATAATTGATCAAAGCCTCGTCTTAATGAATCAGATGTATCACCATTATCTGCATGATAGTCTTGATTTTCATTTTATTGTTGGTCACTTGGTTGGAATTTCTGTGTGTGAAAAATGATGTTTTCAGTCTGCACATGTTGGCAAATTATGCTGAAATTTAGGAATGAAAGCACCCATTGATCCATACCGGGCCCGCTGCCAAAGAGATCTCAGGCTTGTGGGATGTGGTAATAATATCAATATTTTCACTGACTTGTAGATTATTCTTTATGAAGACTAATCTTTTGAAGTGGCAGTTGTAACTTGTAACTCCTTGGGAGCAGAGTCCATTACTAAACTACTTGCACATATGTCTATCCAAAATTACTGAACTGATATTTGGTTTTGCATAAATTTGCACTATGTCTATCCAAAATTGCTGAACTGATATTTGGTTTTGCATAAATTTGCATTATGTCTATCCAAAATTACTGAACTGATATTTGGTTTTGCATAAATTTATCCTGAAAAGATGTAGGAATGCAACATATATGCTAAAATCAAGATTATTGGGCTATTGCCTATTAGGTTCTGTAATGGATATGATCACGTGTTAGTAATGGAGTACTCCCTCCATTCCTAAATATAAGACCTTTTAGAAATTTCACTATAGACTACATACGGATGTATATAGACATATTTTAGAGTATAGATTCACTCATTTTGCTCCGTATGTAGTCTATAGTGAA
>CBMN010041305.1:28471-44132 GCA_000582825.1 Hordeum pubiflorum
TAGGAACGGAGGGAGTACTATATTTAACTTAGGAAGGAACACTCAGCTATATGTGATGACCCTTTTGTATTGTGTAACAAAACATATTTACTAAGATGTTCTAGTTTGTGCTCTCTTTGACTTCTGAATTTCCGTACTGACTGGCTGAAGTTAATGTTGTTGCTTTCTTAATGCCTTATAGAGCTCAAGCAAGCCAGTTGTTTTTAGCTATGATGTTTTCGGAGGTATCATGGATGATATTTTACCATCTGGAGTTGGACCAAATCTGCTATTGGGCTATCTGCATCGCTGGTATGCAAAACCGGATTCAACATTCTTTATTCATTAATACTTCTATAATCTAGTTATTGTTTATTTCATGTACTTTGTGTGTATGGTGGTGTTGGAAAGAAACTTTTTTCCCATAAATACTCTAGGGGAAGCCTCTACGTCGGGAAGAATTATTTAACAGAGTGCACCATAGTACCATACAGATAGATAAAATATTTAGAAGGGGTATTTGCGGATGGATTCTGTAATTATCTTGTTACAGTTGTCATGTCTGATATATTTGTGTAATTTGACAGGGATCTCCTGGTTGTTTCAAATAAAAAGAGCACTGATGACCACATTTCTCTTTTGAAATGGCCGTCCAGAACTGACGAGGAAAGAACTGTGGTATACCTTGAAATGGTGGAGGATAAATATAGTCCTAGGATTGATCTGCAAGGTATGACACAACTCAGAAAGCCGCAGTAAAATACTCTATTCTTTGCTTTGAAAACAATGTATATACTCCTTTTGGCTTTCAGATAATGGCGACGACAATGTTATATTGGGGTTTGGTGTGGAGAATGTTTCATTATTTCAGAAGATCATAGTACTGGTTGGACCGGAACAGAAGGAGGTTGCCCCTCAACATCTTCTCCTTTGTTTGACTAGTGAAGGGAAACTAGTTATTTATTATCTTGCCAGGTAGGTTTTTTGTTGAAACTTGGCAGTGCCATAGTTACATGAAAAGACTGTGTACTTTTGTACTGCATTTCCTATATACTGACATTTTGTATTGAATATCTTCCTTGTTTTGTCACTGTTCTCAAATTTAGGATTTCTGACCCTTCTGATTTACCTCAAACAAGTCTGTCTACCATTGAGGATAGTAATGTGAATAAACAAATTTCTCCTGCAACCGCGTCTAATAAGGATCTGACACCAAATGTTACAAGCTCAATGGCCAAGAGTCTGCTCGCTCCTGGGGCATCTAGTGCACCAGCAGGTAAGAGATCGCTACTCAGGAGTTACTATCTTGCATCTTGACCTTTGTTGGGCTCTTATTCTATGTTTCTTATGAGTGTTGGAAACTTAAAGAATTCTGCTATTTCTTGTATTCTTGCAGAGAAAGATCAGCATAGATCAGGAGATGCAAAGAGCACTTTCCCAGTTTCAAATAGCAAGGACATAGCTGCTGGCAGTTCATTGATTATCTCTTCTGAGAAGAAGCCATTGGATACCAAGCAAGTGAATACGGCTTCCCCATTTGCACCTCCCTCTAGCTCAGCACCAACAGGCAACATGAAACCTGGAATGCCTTTCAGCTTTTCAACTGGTAATAATGTTGGTCTAAATTCAACAGGAAGCAAGGGATCTAGTGAACCAGTTTCTTCATGGCAACCGAACAACAGCAGCACTTTTGTAAGCAGCCAACTTGGTAAAGGTGGCTTCGATTCAGCCAAACCACTGGGAGCATTTGGGGGGTCTCAGAACGCTGCAAAAAGTGGTGGTAGCCTTAGTTTTAAATCATCAGTGTTCAGCTCAGATGGATCTGTTCCAGTTAAGACTGCTGAAAGGGATGGGGCTAGTAGTTTCGGAAGCTACCCAGCGCAAACCAGCTACACCACTGAGAGGAAAGTTCTTGGTTCCTCAGCTAGCTTAAGTTCTGCGCCATCATTGTCGATTTCTCCAAATAAACCAGTTGGAGCTTCATCTGCTGGGTTTGGGGCAGGAAATCTCGAAGTACCTCCTACCTCCCGTGGATCACCTCTGCCACAACAAACCATTGCCAAATCACACAACAATAGGAACCATACATCAGTGGATTCCAAAAATTTCAAGTCGGGCACAATGTTTGATGCCCAACAAGATCCATCTAAAAAGATCTACAGTGTAAGATCAAGATGTTGTATAATGTTTACTATTATGCCTTGCCGTGCCATCTTATCTGACTCATCATGATAGACATATCTATCATAAGTATCCTATTGATTGAGTTCATAAATACGTTCACCTTGTCTTAACCTTTTCAGCATATTTCCTTTGATATGTATATCTGCCACTAGGATTCTATTGATTGAGTTTCTTGCATATGTTTACCACGTTCAACCAGTCCAGAGACCTGAAATTGTTTTGTTTTATTTCTACTCTTCAATTGTTTCATGCTAGGACCATATTCCTCTCGTGACTATAGTTATCCTCCAATGTCTTAAATAATTTAAATATTGGATTTGGATCTACTTTACACTTAACTGCCAGAATGCATGTGTTGCATCTTCTCTATTTTGACCAATATAAGTTTGCCCTTCCATTAAACAGATAAATGATATGACCGAAGAGTTAGATACCCTCCTGTCATACATAGAAAAAGATGGTGGTTTCAGAGATGCTTGCATGACCTTGCAGCAGCGTCCTCTTTCAGTTCTTGAGGACGATCTGCAAAACCTCTTGGAACTATTGCAGGTCTTCAAGGTAATATATTTATTTTCATCTGGACTTTTTTTGGGGATTTCAGACATTATTTGCAGTGCTGCCTGTTCAAAATTGTTACTTAACATGTCTTATTCTGAACTCCAGAACAAAGCAGAGGAACAATGTTCAAAAGCTGAAGATCTTCGAAATAAGATGTTCCAAGGTACTTCCTGTTTATACCTGGAAATAGAACAATAGGAACACTCCACCTTAAACTAGAACAAATGTACTGTCGTAATGTCGTTAGTGATTATATATACCTGGAAGAAATAATTTCATCATCATTCTAATCTTTCGATATGCTATAGACTAGCGCGTGTTTGTAATCTATATTTACCTGAGATCCCTATGCACTTGGTTTGGTGCCATGTTTTTTTTTGGCAGAAAAGTTACTGAACCGTACCTTTTGCTTTTTTTTTAGGAAAAAATGTTGGTATATTGTATCTCTCATCTATTTGATGCTCATAACTTTACTTCCTTCACTATTTCCCTAACACACGCATACCACACATTTTAGAATTTTGAGGCCACCTTTGAAATATTATTGTTTAGACAGAAACACCTTTGAAATATTATTGTTTAAACAGAAAAAGAGTTCACACTATACAATTTCACTTTGGCTGTTAGGGTCAGGGTACATACTGGGGCCTGGGGGTCCCTTGTGTTGCATTTGAGCAGATATCTGATGCAACTGGTGTGTCTCCCAAGATAAATCTGCAGAGAGTTAACCAAAGGGTTTCTCATCGAGTCCACTATACCAGTATCTGAGTGCTGTGGGCCTGTCTGCTTTAACAAGCTTCTATTAAGTTAAAATATCAACACTGTTGCGTTGCTTATTAAAATTATGACATCACCAGTAATATAAACTTTCCTACAATGCGCCTTAAGTTTACCAGCTGATCTATGAGTATTTTCCAAGTTATTACTGGTAGTTTTGAAGTTTTGAATCCTTGACATGGAAACATCGAGTCTGGACTCTGGAGTGATAAACAGTTAATCCACTTGCATCCAAGCCTTTTTCTTGGGCAAGGAAAAATGTCCAAATACTAAACATTTGACCTGCGCATTTAATGACCTTATTTTCTGTTTCTCCCCAGTTTCTGCTAGGCAAGCTTATATGAAGGGAATTCTCAGTCAGTCTTCAGATACTCAGTACTGGGACATATGGAACCGCCAGAATTTGAGTCCAGAATTTGAGGCGAAGAGGCAAAATATTCTCAAAGCTAATCAGGTACAACTGTCTGATTCAAGTGCTTTTGAAATATTAATGAACTAATATTTGTTTTTCCTTTCATATATAGAATTTGACAAATCAGCTGGTAGAGCTGGAGAGGCACTTCAATAATCTGGAGATGAACAAATTTGGTGAAACTGGAAGAGTTGCTTCAAGTCGTAGAGCTGTTTATTCTAACAAGTCGCGGTCTAGGTATTCACCTGCTATCTCGGTAGAATATCCCAATGCATTTTGTTGATAACATCAAATGGATGACAAAAGTGGAACAATATTCAAACACCTGCTATTGTGATTTTGGTTCAAATGGAAATCAATCATTTTGCTAGCCTGTTCGGAGAGATCTGTAAATCCCTTTTGACATAAAAGGGATGAATTTTTGCCTGCATGTTTGACCTGTATTAACTGTTGAAATTGCTTCTCATTTTAACGTACCTCAGACAGTGTTGGTTGTGGTGTGGCCATAGTGGTAGAATTACAGTGTAACTAATTCAGAATACTGTTTTGCGAATTTGTTAAATTTGCTGTGTTATAACCATGCCTGTCTTCTGTTCCACCTTTTGTATTGAGTCGTTTTCCAATTTCATCAATTTTTGTGAGCTTCTTACCTGATTTCCGGTATTTACTTGACAGTCAGACACAATTATCCAGCGTGTACAATGCACTGAATTCACAATTAGCAGCAGCAGAGCAACTATCTGAATGCCTTTCAAAGCAGATATCTGCACTAAATATAAGTTCTCCTTCTAAGAAGCGAGGGGCAGTGACCAAAGAGTTGTTTGAATCAATTGGCCTAGCCCATGCGACAGATGCAACCAAATTTTCAGGTAGTACCCCTTCCAAGTTAATTCAGAGGTTTCCATCCACGAGAGAACACACCAAGGGCATGCTGGGACCTTCCAAGAGTGCTGAACCTGAGACTGCACGAAGGAGGAGAGAGTCACTGGATATGGTAAATTCCCAGATCAAAATTTGCATTTGTATCTAATATGCATGTGATTTGCAAAAAAAATATTGATCTTCATTTCCCAATCCCATTAACCCCCATCCTGCAAATCATGTGATTTGCAAAGATGTTTTCTCTTGGCATATGTTAGCTCTATACCTCTTTTCTTTTGTGTTCTATGTGTTTGACTGGAAGCAGATGTAACATCAATTCCGTTATTTTTTGATAGAGTTTGGCTAGTTTGGAGCCTCAGAAAACTACTGTAAAGAGAATAGCGCAGCAACAGCGCCTCAAGATTAGCAGTGATCTCCCATTCAGATCAAACAAGAAAATGTTCGATTCTCAAATGGCAGCTATCTCCCAGGAAACTTTTGGTGGTAGCCCCAGTTCATCAATAGTCGAATCATATACTAGCAGGGTTCGTTCACCAATTGAAGGTAAGTTACTGGCCGTAGGCATTGATAAATACTTAGGTATTTCAAGGAGGTCCTGATTATATACATTGCTACAACATAAGACATTCTGCTTGTCTTTTACAGTGCTGGATGAGAAAACAAAACCGTCAGGACCCCAGGGCAACTCTTTGTTCAAATGGGTAAAGGAACCAGCTGGGCCATCTCAGGGTTCGGAGCAAAAGCATTTTGAGTTATCAGGGCGAATGAGAAGTGCTGACCAGTCTTCAAAGTTGGCACCATCTTTACCGGCATCATTCAGTTACACTCAGAAAGATGCGAGTAGCTCACCCAATGTTGCATCTTTAGGCACAATGCATACCGTGCCCAAGTCAAATACTCTGACCTTCAAAACCACTATAGCTCCTAAAACTAATGCCAATACACGTCCAGATATGTCACCATCAGTGTCGAGCCCAATGCCCTTCAAAACTTTGTCTGGGGATTCTGGAGCTGGATCTACCTTGACTACAAAGAACAGATACGGTGACCAGGATGTACCATCTTTTGGAAGCATGAAAGGGTTTGGCATTTCTCCACAGAATACGGGTGTTAATAAACCATCTTTGTGTTCTGAATCTTCTAAGCCCGTTGTGTTGCATGGGAAGACTTTTCAACTTAGTGGAGTCAGTGATACTATGCAGAACTCAGCCAAAGCTTCACCCCAGTTGGCATTTTCACCAACATCACAGTCATCTTCATTTCCTATGATGTCAGGTGCTTCCTCTTCATCTGCTTCACTCTTATCAACCATGCAAGCATCAGCTGCAAAGACTTCCGATGTTTCATCTCCAACGGTTTCTTCCACACTCCCACCACAGAAATCAACACCAAAAACTCCCCCAACAGTACCCGAGGCTGAGGGTACAGTGTCTTGTTCCCTGCCATCTATACCAACACCTGTTAAGGAGTCATTACCTGACTTGAATAAATATGTATCTAAACCTGAAGTGGTGACACCAGAGGTAACTGGAACCACAGTCTCTGCAAGTGCTACTTTAACAGGCGTACCTACAAGTGAAAGCAAAACTGCATTGCTTCCAGTGACCAATAGCAGCTTACCTTCTAATCCTCCATCCATTCCTGTGCCTAAAACTGTGCCAGGGGCAACGGAATCTGCTGTTGTCACTTTCACAAGAAAAGATGCAGGACCAAGCAATCTCTCATCAGATGAAGATGAAATGGAAGAGGAGCGTCCTTCTGCAAGTGCAGATCTAAACTTGGGAGCCCTTAGTGGGTTTGGTCTTGGCTCCGCACCTTCTTCAAGTCCTAAAAAATCCAATCCTTTTGGGAGCTCATTTGGTACATCTGAGAGTAAAAGTTCAGGTTCACCGTTTACTTTGACCAACAGCCCAGGACAGCTTTTCCGTCCAGCATCACTGAGCATTCCTTCATCTCAGCCAGCACAGCCATCTCAATCAACAAGCTCAAGTACATTTTCTAGTGCATTCTCAAGTGGGCTTGGTGGATTTGGACAGTCTGCACAGGCTGGAGCAGGGCAGCAGTCGGGATTTGGGCAGTCTGCACAAATTGGAGCTGGTCAGCAGGCAGGTTTTGGGCAGCCAGCACAAATTCAGTCAGGATTTGGTCAGCCGGCACAAATTGGATCTGTGCAGCAGTCAGGATTTGGGCAGCCTGCACAAATTGGGGGTGGGCAGCAGTCAGGATTTGGGCAGCCTTCACAGCTTGGTGCTCAGCAGGCGCTTGGATCTGTCCTGGGTTCTTTTGGACAATCACGCCAGCTAGGAGGCTTTGGTGGATTTGCTAGTTCCTCTTCTGGGGCTTTTGCTTCTGCACCTTCCAGTAATTCTGGATTTGCTGGTGCTGCAGCAGGTGGGGGTTTCTCTGCAGCTGCTACTTCTGCTGGTGGAGGATTTGCTGCTGCTGCTACCGGTGGAGGGTTTGCTTCTCTTGCGTCCAAAAGCGGTGGTGGTTTCGCTGCTGCAGCTTCATCTGCTGGTGGTTTTGGAGGTGCAGCCCAGGGTGGTGGCTTTGGAGGTGCGGCCCAGGGTGGTGGCTTCGGAGGTGCGGCCCAGGGAGGTGGCTTCGGAGGTGCGGCCCAGGGAGGTGGCTTCGGAGGTGCAGCCCAGGGAGGTGGCTTCGGAGGTGGTGAGATATCTAGAATTTTTGCTCTATTTTGGATGGATACTTATATACTTTGGCCTATATCTATATGTTCATGATTAGATGTGCTGGGTACATATTTCTTTGTCAAGACATGTCTCTAAAAGACTAACTAGTTGTCCAACTGTTTATTAACTATTTGAGCCAAATAACGGAACGGTCACCTAACCTTTTTGTTCTTATGTGCCAAACATCCTTCTACATGATTTAACTACTTCCAATCCAGATAATCATATACATATTTCTTGCAGTATAAAACAAGCACCCCATACATCTTATACACATAATGAAACTCACAGCAATAGTACACGGCAGCAGCAGAAAGAGGGAGATCTGACTGAACTATGCTGTGTTAAATGCGTCATGTCTGATGTTCCATTCTATAGGAACATATATTCCTGCTATTAAATGGCAGTGGTAAATGTTTAACATCCAGTAAACTATATAAACGACCCTTCCTATTAGTTTAAACCTTTGAATTGAATTTAACAGCAGTGTATGGCTTACCTTTACCTTGTTATTGGCCTTTTACAAGGCCACAATGGCCTCTATTTAGCATAGTTCAAAGAAGCGCTAGGCGTTAATTGTGCGTTTTGCCACCGCCTTGCGCTTTTCTAACCAAAGCGTATGCTTATGTGCAGATTAAGCGCAGTTATGCGTTAGGCGTTTTGCTATCGCCTAGGCGCTCGCTTAGGCCCGCCTTTTTTAACCATGCTATTTAGTAGTGATTTGAGCTTGTTGATTGAATGACAATTAAGTGTAGTAGATGTTTGATTTTCTGTGAGTGAAATATATTAAATCTGACATGTATGAAATATTCTTTGAAGTTAAACTGTAGAATAGTGCCTGTTTCTTCTGGAAAGAACACCAGCGCATAATGCTTTTAGCATACGAAAAAAAAGAGAAGTTTGACTTTCTTGTCAGGAATAGCAACAATCAAGTTTTGATAAGGTTGCTTTATTTAGTTGGGGCTGTGTTTAGAATATACTCCCAAAACAAGTGCATTCTTTTATTTTCCTTGTAAAAGTTATCCGATCTTAGGTTTAGGAGTAGCCTAAGTATTTAAGATATTTTCTTTCTGCACAGCCGTGATCACTAGACTGAACAATTAATCGGTTTCAGTATGTTATAAATTACTTGGCTATTGACCGTTTTGTAAAAATCATCGCCAATCATTTATTACTTGAGTATTGGTGTTTTCATTCGTAATTCCAAATGTAGGCTTGTTGTCCCACAAGGTTATTTTTAAGATAATCGTTTTAGTTGACATAACAAAGACTTATAATCAATTTGGCCTTCTGGGGGTTTGTGACTAAAGACAATGAGTTTTACTTATAGCTTGATCTTATACCGACTTTGTTGTCTGCAATTTTTGAGGACTAATATAATTTGGTTGATCTTGAAGGTGGTTTTGGAGCTTTTGGCAGTAATAATCAAGGGGCTACTGGTTTCTCATCATTCGGTGGGGGTGGCGCTGCAGGGCCAGGAAGACCCCCGGCGGATTTTTTGACGCAAATGAGAAAATAGTGCAGTTTGTCTCCAGGCTTCCTCAAGTTCCAAACAGAAATGTTGAAATGGTTTTTGCTCCTGTGTATTCCATGCTGGATGACAACATTTATGCGAAAGCTGATGTTGCTAAGATGGAGCTCCAATATTCGCCTGTCCGCCTGTCCTGTATTCAGCTACGGTGAGTTTAAGTCTGATTACCCCCTGAGGCGTTTCATCAAGTACAGCACTACAGCCTCAGTCATCAACTCATCATTCTAGAAAACAAGAGTATTCGTGGAAACAGCATAATTGTTGTGGTACATGATGCAGTCATCTACGCTGATGCCGGACCTAGCCCTTGCCAGGTACCTTGTCAGGGAGGTTAGGGCTTTTCATCAAAAGCATGTTGAGAGTGCAAAAGAGAAGCACTGGATCATATTTCCTAGAAAAAAATGACTAGTGTATTTCGCCCTTGTTTTTTGTACAACATCAAACGAGGAAACGGCTGTCCGGTGCTTTTTTTACTCCCCGTGTCTCGCTGCACTGCTGACATTGGTTGCAAATTCACTATTCAACACCATATATTCCTTGTGGCTTTCTACAGAACTGGTCTTTGAGGCTGCCAGGTGCTCACTCACACAGGGATGAAAAACAAAAGCATATGATGCCAAGCACTTGTTTACAAGCAACGGCCTAGGGTATTCGCTTATCTTTGTGCAAATATAAGAAGGGGAAAAGCTACGGCTGGAAGCAGTTTATTCCATGTCTTAGCGCTCCTTAGTATAGTTTCCTTCTCTTTTGGCCCGCGAACCGATGCCGGAGGAACATATGCATGGTTTTAGTTCCTACTTGTGATAACCGATTGGTCATATTTGATGACAACTCACGAGCAGCGCCGAAGGAATCCGGCAGGTGCTTGGAACAGAACATATGCACGCACGCACGGACGCCTCACTCAAATACAGGGACGCCCACAGGTACAAGCATATCATGAGGACGTGGACGTGGACCCGCGGCTCATATCTCAGTATATAATTAGGCGATGATCTGTTCGTGGTCGCAGTGACAAGCTGCTGATCGATTCCCTCAACAGCCTATAGCAGATTTAGTCGATCCACGTAGCAGCAGCAGGGAAGCATAATCCAATGGAACCCAAAGAGGAAGGCGCCGGCTTTTAAAAGAAGAGAGAAAATACTGCTCTATGGCATCACCCACACCCCCTTTGCTTTTTGTATGGTCAAGCTTTCCCCGCAAGCCCCACCGCATCTAGTAGCCACAACCAAAATAAAATCTCATGTGGTTTTCGCATGAGTAAAAATGCCAAAGCGCCATGAACCAACCAGTTCATCATTAGCATTACTTTGCATGCCACATGTAGAAGCAGAACCAACCAGCAAAACAGTGAAGCTGCATCGTCGGCTTCAAAGCTCACACCCCAGCGTTCGTTCCTTTGAGAGGTGCCAAGCTTGCGAAAGGAGACACCGCGGGGGAACTCAATGCTTATTCCGTTATTATTCCACATTCCTCGCCTTTGTGCGGACTCTTCACTCCCGAGAAGGCATCCAAGAATGGGCACCTCCGCTTTAGCCCTCTTTTGCATGCAGCACTCATGCCCAAATTCTCCTTCTGGATGCCCGCACCGCAGTCAAAAGATCGATGGCCCCTCCTCCTCAAGCCCTGCGCTCCCCCAACTGATATTCCTCCTGTTCTTTTCTTTTCTCGAGAACACCTCGAGAGGGGCAGAGGGGTTCCTGCATTTCATTAAGAAGAAGAGAATTGCCCGGTTAATCCGGGATATTCCTCATGTTTCCAAACGTATGCAGGGAACCTGCGCGGCAAGTGATCATTGCAGATCGATCGCATGGAATGCTAGCCAACCAATGCTGATTGACCACAAATGTTGCCGCCCTCTCGTTTCAGCAATCAGAGAGGCCCGGAAATGACTCCGGAATCGGTTCTCAGCACTCAAGGAATCTGTCCAAAGAGCCCTGCAAGTTCTCATGGAATGGGACTCGAGGAATCTAAAGAGGAGGGAGAGGCCTGCAAGTTCTCACTCAGGAAATAACCAGATTGCAGATCACTGGCAACCCGAAAGTCGCCATGAGAATGAGGTGCTCCTTCGGAAATTCACTTTGGCTCATAGGTGTATATGCACCCATTGTCAAAATAGATATTTCAAAATGTTAAAAAAATTTGAGAAAAAATCCCACGTGTAAATCCAGACATTATATGTGCGTGCACCAAGTTTCGATGAAAAAGAACATTTTTTGTGGCTTGTGTAAAAAAGACAATTTTCGATGCTTGAATACAACTATTCACGAGGCATATTTTTATCTCTTTTATACATGCTACAAAAAAAAATACCCTTTTCACTGAAATTTTGTGTGCGAACATAGGATGTTCTGATGTACACGCGGGATTTTTTCTTGAATTTTTTAACATTTTGAAACATGTTTTTTATACGTATTTCATAATAGGTGTATATACACTTAGGAGCCAAAACGCCACTCTCGCAACAAGAGGTGTTCATCCACACAATATTAACCTATTAGGGATTGTTCCCTCGAATACCTAGTTGGGGCGATCTCTGTTTGGAGATAAACGGGAAGCTTGGCTACATCTTATACATAGGTTGATAGCGGTCAACTTAAGTGATGAGCAGATTCTTTCCATTGGCGGTTGACATCGTCTGGAGTTTTCTCACTTACATATATATGTACGCAGACCTTATTAACACAGGGCATGTCCTCGTTTGAAACATATATGCAAAACAAAAGTGTCACTTATAAGATTAAAAAAACTATGTTGTTTGTGCATAGAGGGGTTACTCTCAGAGAAAACTTGGCAAAACAAAGGTGGCAAGGGAGTAGACGATGTTGTTTTTGTGATCAAGATGAAATAATTCATCATCATTTCCTGTCTGTTTGCCACGTTGCTATGGCGTACGATTCATATGACTTTTAACCTGTCTCCACCTACTAGTATAGCAAAATTGTTTGGAAACTGGTTGGGAGTTAAGTCACATATCCAGGCCGGAGTTTGTGCTTTGCTTTATACTTTATGGAATGGAATTGCTGGAATGACTATGATTTTTAACAGAGTGAAAATACAAAACGTTTTGCAAGTCATTTTTAAGGCTACAACATGGATCCATACGGCTCCTTACTACAACCTTTGGACATACATGAGCTTAGCGGTTCAATACTAGGCATGTGTGTAGGCATATATTCCTATTTTTGTCGGTCGTGGCTTCTTTCTTTTTATTGCAGATGTTTGTGTCCTAGATCCTGATACTCGTCGTTTAATAAATATGGTTGTGTGCATCACAATGATACAGAGGCCAGGGTTATCCTTCTTTTTTAAAGAAAAAGAGATATATGTAAGCCAAAAGTTTACACAATATAGGACTTCCTAAACATTTTTCTTCTTTAAGGCAGCTAATCATATCAAATTTGGACTAGTTACAGTTACAGATCCACTGGGTATGTCATCATAAACCACCATCACGGGACCATGGCTGTCATTAGAAGAGAGCCTCCTCAAATAGTTACTGATCACCAGGTATGTCATCTGCGTCTGGCGCCGTGTTGTCTTCTTGGGTAGGGAAGCTAGCTTTTAGCATATACGACTCCGCAAACCCTAACATTTCTCCAGCTTCCTTCTTTAACTGCAAGATTTCAAAACATAATTACCACAACCTTGAAAGTTAAATGGATTAATTACGACACACAGAGACTAAAGACGAAGAATATTCAGGTATTTGTATTTGCATCTCGACATGCGAGACTTGTGCATCGGAACCCACGGTGCTACAAGTAGAAAGGAAGGAAAAGCTACATAACCTGCCAGTCAATGTAAACTGTAAGTCTATAGCATACAAACAACCAGAGACATCTGTATTTCTAATGTCCAAATCAATCTGATCATACCCAGATTGCAGCGTATGAACCGGGAGTTAGTGCCTTGATTATTTTGATAGCTTAAATGTGTGAAATTGATTGCACATAGTTTCACTATTGATCGTAAAATTTCACTAGCATATTACTAAGTTTGTGGACAAGTTGGATTAAATTCACATCAACAGATCATCATCAAACAGAGGCCAACAGTAGACAAATTCGTACCTCGTCCACAGCACCGCTCTTTATCTTAGACTGCATTATGCACCATTTCTTGAAATGTGCACCTGAAAGGACAGAGTGCCCACCGCATCCATCAAATCACAAATTTGCATTTGCAGTTTGCACTGAGAACAGGCATCATCATAAGGTAAAAGGAAATAAGAGAACACAAGCTACACATGGAGATCAGAAGAAAACACCAACCAGCACTAATGTCAACACTGCATGAACTAGAATCGATGGTTTTCACAGACCATCTACAGTGTATCTGAAAAGTGGAACATCAGTTAACTATATTACCAAATCATAGTTGAACAGTTGTATTTCTAACAGTGTAACAAAAAAATAAGTATTCGTGGCATTGTAAAATAAAAGAATTTTGGAATCAGAATGGCAAGGGAGAATGAAAAAAATTAGAAGGAAGTAGCTTGCTCGAAATTGGGACAGCATTAGCTCGCTGAGTTGATCGCAATAAAATGGATATGTAAATGTATCTTTCACAGAAACTAACTCAGCTAGAAGTACCTCAAAATAGGAACCAAATGGAACATCGTGTACTTGTTGTACAGTCTCGAATACCTAAAAGATAGAAAATGAGAAATCTGATTTATTTATGATTTGTAGTAGTATATATATATAACATAATGTAATACTATAACTCAAGAAATGTTAGCCGTCATAATGGGATGTTCAGTTTTGCATTAAAAACATACCAAATCAGTTTTATTAGCTGAAAGAACCGTATGCTGCCACTCTGTTATTGCTGAATATGGAGGGCACATCGGACTGTGGCACATGGATTTACAGTAAAGTTCTCTCACCTGACCATCATACTCGTCTGCAAGGTGCCACTGGCCCAGCTGCATCCAGAAATATTTCTAGTCAGCAATAATTCATGACTCCGAGAGCTGGCACTGTGCTGGATTCTTACGTTGATATCTTTATCCTGACGAGCTGTCCGATATTCTATTGTGTAACTTGAGTCATCAATTATAAGATTATTGAAAAACTGGTCTGCAGTACACGGAAATGTTCCCTGAGATGAGATGAGATTGAAGATCAGTTGTATTATCAATTGCAAAATCATGGAAGGTACAGTTAGTTATCATTACATCAAATACAGAGACTAGAACTTCTTCTTTGACAAAAGGTTGTAGTAGCCCTGTTAAATCAGCACAATCTTCTGGAACATCTATCTCTATGCTATTATTTCTTGAGCCACTGAGTGCACGCAATGCAGATCGAGCACGTTCCTATAATCCAAAGTCCAAATATATCAAAAACCATCATCAATTTTGATAGGCAAATTATGGAGATCACACTCATGTAAATTATTGCCAATCAAAAACAGCAAAACATGCACAGATAGCTCGCTTCAAAATTAGTGCACTAACAGTAAGACTGCAGATATGGAACAACAACGTGCGTCCTATATTAAAATTCTTAATTAACATATATGTACAGAAAAGGCTGCTCAAGATGTCACTACCTGTTTCTCAGTCTCTATCATGGTATGGAAGTTCTTCACAGCTTGTTCCAATGCTCTAACTGT
This sequence comes from Hordeum pubiflorum, assembly GCA_000582825.1. NCBI lineage: Eukaryota > Viridiplantae > Streptophyta > Magnoliopsida > Poales > Poaceae > Hordeum > Hordeum pubiflorum. The sequence goes on from CBMN010041305.1 coordinate 43,107, forward strand.
GTGGTTTCTATTCCAAAACGATGCAAATATATATCTAACTCTTCCTGCAAAAATAATATTAAAAAGTGACATAAAGCAATTGATGAAACCTCCCATCTTATCTAATTACCCTTAAAATTCCTTTTGCCAGCCTCTAGAAAATGTGTGAATATTATAGTACAAAATTTTGGTCAACAATGCCCATTTAGTCTGTTATTTAGCATGAATGCATGATCACTAGCTTCCTCCGCACTTCTTAAGCTTGCAACCAATTTCACATCAAATAAACATGCATCTCAAGTCATGGTTAAATCTTGCAATCTACACTCACGAAATGGAAATCTACACAAAGTCATCGACTAATAAATAGTAATACCAAACATGTTGATGCTGCTGAGAAATAGAATTATAGAACGTTGAATGGGAGTAGAAAACCACATAGTCAAACCGAAAAATGGAACTAGAAAGCGTCCTTTTGCAGCATTGACCCCAAATATCGGGCGGTGTCCTTCTGAGGTACTACCTGCCCATCCAGGCTAACCTCCTCCTCGTGCCTAGTAGTACTGAAACCGCACCTAATGTACTCAATTTTAATTCTACTAAGCCTAAAACCTTCTGATTCCAGAGTCTGCCTCCACAGCTCTAACTTTCTATTAAGCCCATCGGGCTACTGTCGACTAGCACCACATCATCCGCAAAGAGAATACACCATGGGGTATCTCCATATATATCCCTTGTGACCTCATCCATCACCAAAGTAAAGAGATAAGGGCTCAAAACTAACCCTTGGCGCAGTCCTGTTTTAATTGGAAAATCATCGGTGTCGTCATCACTTGTTTGGACACTTGTCACAACATTATCATGCATGTCTCTGATGAGGGTAATGTACTTTGTTGGGACTTTGTGTTTCTCCAAGGCCCACCATGTGACATTCCGCGATATCTTATCGTATGCCTTCGTCAAGTCAATGAACACCATATGCAGGTCCTTCTTTTGCTCCATGTATCTCTCCATGAGTTTTCGTACCAAGAAAATGGCTTCCATGGT
>CBMN010041315.1:0-10544 GCA_000582825.1 Hordeum pubiflorum
TCTCGAGGCACCCCCTGGTGCCCCTGGTGACAAAACGACGACANNTGGCGCCCACCGTGGGGCTCTGCCGAGTTGGGCACTTTGCAGAGACAATTATAGACAGTTTTTTTTTCAACATGGTGAAATTGGAACTTTGTACAGATGTGAACAGATTTCTCCTTCAAGACAACTAGATGTTAACAAAATGAATAGGATCAGCCAAGCACCCCAGGTAAGAGAAACTACCATATCAACAGAAGGCCACCCAACTGGCCAAAAAAACCATAATGTGCAGAGGCACCCGCTCGCCGCAACATACTTGGGACCATATCACGATCTCACAAACAGCCGGGCGGCATTAAGGTTGCAAGAAGCTGGGTCCCTGAGGCAGCTGCAGAAGCCATCTTCATCAGTCGGGAACGATGCCGGCAATGGACGGTCCGGAGTCACACCGACCTTTTTACCAACAAAAAACATTTCAAAAGTCAGGCCATCTGGTATCAACATCTGTTGAGTCTTATCGATGCCATGGTGCGGCAAAGCAAAGCAAAGCTCACCTTATCTATGTCAGTATGTGCAGGGGTTTCGTAGCGAGCCACCGTCACGGCCAACCCTGAGCCATCGGACAGTGCAAAAACCGACTGGATCTTGCTGGAAGTTGGAAAGTAAGTGGTTGAGAAGCTAAGTATGCTAAATCAGAACAAATCACATGACATGAGGGACAGAGTAGGGCGATACCCTTTTCCATATGTTGGTTCCCCATACACCACTGCCCTCTTGTTGTCTTTCAGTGCTCCTGCAAGGATCTCACTTGCGCTTGCGGTTCCTTTGTTTACCTGGTAACGAGCTCAAGTGTTCAAAGGTCGCTTCTTGTGATGCATACATTGTCATATCATTGATAAAAAATATCTACAATTGCGGCATTGTAAGCAAAGGTAGCTCGTACCAGGACAACTAAAGGTTCTGATGCAGCAATCGTGCTAGCTCCATCTGCCTCATAAATGTCACGGACACCACGGCTATCACATATATACACAATGACACCCTTGTCCATCCTGGGAAAATAATAGTGTTAAAACTTTACTCAATTTAGTGAGCGCTTTAATATGGAAAAATTAGAATCAATATACTCCCTCCGATCCATATTACTTGCTGCTCAAGCGGATGTACCAGTAATATGGATCGGAGGGAGTAGTAGTTTTCAGCCCAGAGTTACTACATACTGTGAGAACAGCTTTGTAATAAAGATCAACAAACAAAGCCCCAGTTTTCACGAGTCCAACAGATATGAGCCTTGAGTAAAGTATCGAGGTGTACAGCTAGAATTCACCAAGGAATTTTTTTCATATTTCTATCAGTCAGTTTTTTAGGGAACAAATTCCAGTTTAAATTAGAATTAACAAACTAATTAAGTACATCGTCAACACATATGCAGACATAGAGAAAAACTCAAGTGCTGAAATATGATGATATAACAGCTTACCAAATCTTCGCAATCTCAATCCCTTCTGGAAAAAGGCCACCACTGCATCAAACACAACCATGTCAAGATTTCAGTAGAATTAGGTGATGAGGCACCCCAAGTTCTGCAGGTAAAAACCTGTTATTCCGCAGATCCAACACAAAGGCCTTTACATTGTTCTCCTTTAATTTCTTAATGGCTTCCTTAACGGATCCTGGAATAGGATAGTCAAGTACTGTGGTGGTCAGCAGAGCTTGACATCTTTAAAACGATAAATGCTTCAGAAAGAGTATAATTTCGAGCCAGAGCCAGCTAAAACCTGCAGCATTTTGGTTAAATGTTGTTAGTTTGATGTAGCCAATCTTTGAGCTGTCCTCTGAACCTGGAATCTCACACATCCTTGACCTCACCGGGTTTAAAGTATATCTTTCTCTCCTGGCATACATTAAGTTAAGATGAATCAGCAACAACCACTCTTTAGTCTCAAGTAAAAATACCGAATCATTTCTTTTGAAGGAAGGACAACAGAATGGTGTGCAGGAGTTTACTTCAAAACAACATGTCTGGTATCAGCTCCACTGAGAATAGTCAAATCTATTGAGCTTCCTTCAGGACCCCTAGCAGGAATCAACACAAGATTATCAGTACTAAAATATTAGGTATGCAACATTCGCTAACACTGCATTTTGATCATACGAAGTATTCGTAATAGCCAGGTCTTACTGTAAGCGGTCTGCTGCGTCATATATGTCCATGTCTTGCGCACTTGTATCGTCAATTGCCAAAATAACGTCTCCAGACACGATGCCCGCCTTTTCTGCAGGCCCCCCTGGGGCAGCTGACATTACAGAGAGCCCTGTAGGTGATCCATTAAGCGCCAGTGGGTAGCCGATGGATAAACCTACACCCGTTAGGGCACCTTGCGTGCCAGACTTACTTCAGGAAAGGCAATGGCACGCATCAGAAAGCAGTTCATACTATGTTAAGTGGGCAGTAACCGGAGTTTGTGAGCATCATACCCGCAAACTCTTGAATTTCTCGGGTTCCAATAACCGAGTGAACGGATCATCCAAAGTTGCAAGCATCTTTTTAATCGCCGCATCTGAAATACAGTCCGGGGTAAGCATTCAATCACACAGCATCTCTCATATCTGTACAAACCAATGGTCTCTTTAAGTGGTTCATTGTGTTTATAAACGAAGTTCAGATTCAACAGCGGGGAGGTAGCATAAAATAGGCGCATCTGATCGAATTATCGAATTTGGTTCTAGTACTTCCTAAAAATGTTAAGTGACATGTGATGACTTGCATAAGCGCAGGCCGGATAAACTTATCTCCGCCACGGAGACAGTGTTCTAAGTGGATACCAAGGAGACTTCGCACAGTTAGAGGCATACATGTCTCCTGCCGCGTGTTCATGGGGTCGTCGCGGAGGGCGCGCTCGCGGTACCTGAACCAGCTCTGCCCGTTGAAGGACTTGTCGTAGTAGGCGCGGTCCACCGCGCGCCACGCCTCCAGGAACAGCAGGTTCTCCTCCGTGAGCGCGGACGCTGCTCGGGGCCAAAACCATGGCAGAGGGGGAAACGCGAGTCAGCTAGTAGAACCGAAGCGCGGGAACCCAAGTCTGAACCGAAATCTGAAGCGCTGGATTAATTACATGGGGGCGGCGCCCTGCAGTAGGCGGGCGCGGAAAGGGACACGGCGAGCGCCATCCCCACGATCGCGCGGCGGCCGAGGCGGGCGGCGGCAGAGGATTCCGTCGCCGCCGGGCTGGCCCGCGCCACCGTGGAGCCCCGGAGGACCCGGTCGACCTGTCTGGATAGGAGCCCGAGGGAGGAGGAGACGTGCCGCGGGGAGGCCGGGCGGGACGGGGCCGCGTGCGGGCGGCGCACCGGGAGGAGCATGGGGGGCGGCGGTGCGGCTGCGGTGGGAGGAGCGCGCGGGAGATTGAGGAGGAGGTGAGCTCGAGGAGAGGAGAGAGAGGAGAGGAGAGGGACAGACGGACAATGTGTGGAGGAGGAGGACGCGGCAGCTTCAGAGGATGCAGCCGAGCTCGCACAGGGCCGCCCTTTGGGCTGTGGCCCAGAGATAACGACGCAGCCCATGGGTATAATGAGCACGAGCTCCTAGGCCCGACCTGCTTCCTTCCTATAGGCGTGGTTGCCCTCAAAAAGAAAGAAATCCGTGTTTTCGTTGGCTTTTTCTAGAGTGCTACAGTATTTTTCAGTAAATATGTCGTTTTTTGCAAATACTTATTTTAGTTTTAAGAAGTGAAATTCCTTCAAAATATCATTTGAAAGTTTGGGAACATTTTATTGAAAAATATGGACATTCTTTCAGAAAACACAAACATTTATCAAAACTTTTGCAAAGTTTGTAAGCATTTTTTGATTAAATTTCTTAATAAAACATATGTTGGAAACGGTGACGCCTAAGTGGTACTTAGGCATGCTTAGTTGCTAGGCGATGGACAAACACCTCCACCTATGCCATAAGTGCGATTGTAGACGTGGCAAGCAAGAAATTCATTGCTCGAGCGAGAAAACATGCCATACTGCTCTGACCGGCCATATGGCAATATGCCTATGCACACTAACTAATAATTTTTCTATTCTCATCCTCTCATCAATTAATGTATGTATGCATATAATACCTAACATATACCACTGGTGGTCAAAATTGTATGACCGCCTAGGCCGCTCTTAGGGTGCTAGGCGAAAGCCTACCGCGTCAACGCTGCCTAGCGCCATTTTAACCTTGAAGAAAAGAAAGGAAAGTAAAAAAAAAGGGGGAAAAGGGGGAAAGTTGGTAGAGAAAACAGTTGGAAAAAATCTTGCAAGAACCTTCCTAAAACCGATAAAACCATACATAAAACCTTTCCAAAAGTGTGAAACCAAGGTCTAAAGCTATTTGGGTGGCCCAACTTCGCTCGGTTAGGTTGCTTGTGTGTGTGTTTGCTCGATATCTCGTTGCAACGAGCGAAAAATAGGCATTATCCCTTTTAAAATTTCAGGAAAATGTTTATTTATACAAGAATCGTTTAAAAATAATAATAGTATACAAAAGGACAGATAATCTAAGAATGAGTTTCTGAAATTTTGGAGGTGTTCACAAACAAAAGAAATTATTTCTTGATTTTTAAAAATGTGTACATTTTTTTTGCGGGATAATACTTGTATTACTCAAAATCAAGAATTACAGTCACGACTGACAATGTCAAGAAGTTCATTTGGACCAGACCCAAGCTACACAACAGTTCGGCATTGTGATCTTCCAAAATTTGCAAGAAAATTACTAGCATAATCTTTTGTGCGACAAACATTAGTAATACAAGAATTACGCTCGATCAAGCTATCTTTGATCTCCTTTACGAGAAAGGCCTATTTTGTGTAATTTTTTATAAATATGCACAAATTTAAAAAACAAGAAAAAACCAAACAAACCTTGAAAAAACTTAGGTACAAAAAATAAGCCATTGCGTGATCCATTGGCAAGCCCAAAAGGTGCCTCGTTGGGTGCGCTTGTGCCCGCTAATTCGTGCCCTACGCGAGGAATAGGGTTTTAGGCACAACATCTTTTTGGCCATGAGCCTTGTAAGCTCGTATTTGTTCGGGCTCGATAAAATATTTTGGGCTTGTAGGAATTTAGAACTCCTCCTTTGCCGGTGCAGTATTTAACATTTTGATGTAAAAGTAAAACTGAATGTGCTCCCACTTAAATCTCTGAAAAAGAGTTGACATTTGCTTCCTATGATGTAATTAATGCTGGTATAATTGTGTTGCATCGTGGACCAGGCTTGGCCTTGTGACTCCTCATGTTCCTAGGGAGAGTATGTTACTACCTCCCTTCCGGTTTATAGGACTCAATTCAAAAATCTCACCAACCAAGATAGATGGTGAGTGATGGAATAGTTTTTGTAGTTTGCAAAAATAATCAATTAGCGTGCTCGTTCTACTCAAAAGGTTGTGTTTACCAACGCAGTAATTGTATTGCGTGAACAAGAACTTTAACATGCATTGGTCAATGTTTTCTTAATCTTTGCATGCAACAATTTAATGCACCTTGAAATCATAACATGTGATGGGAAACAATCAAATTAAGACTTATAAAACGGGAAAACTAAAACTTTGAGATAAGCCCTATAAACCGGAAAGGAGGGAGTATTCCCGAATGATAGACGCGAAGCGTAGGCCGCCTCTTGCGTATGACGTGTGTCCCACGTGGCCCTACACACAACACTCTTACACGTGTCTTATCCTCTCGCATCTCTTCTCCATCATAAGCGCAACACCCTTCATTCCTAATGTGGAGTGACCCTCGAGGCAAGGATCAATCTTTTGTTGGCCCGATCTTTCATGACACAAAACTTCATCGTAGCAAGTTTAAAAAGATGTTAGCAAATCCCGTCGAAACAACATGTCGACGCCTTGACCCGAAGAAATAACGTGGATGAACCGTATAGTCTCAGCTTGTAATCTCCTACGCGTCAGCATCCCGTGAACTCACATGTCAGTAGAGAATTTTGATAAGAATTCTCTAAACTCGATAACGGCCAATGGTCAAAACCGCGTATTTATAATTATTAATAACAGGGAGAAGCGTTTCTGCCCGCCCGTTATGATTTTTGTATATGCCCCTTCGTTGTTTTTTGAAATCAACTCGCGGTCCTGTTTTAATTGACTTCAGAATAACATTTCATTTTTCTTATAAAAAACCCACTATCTTTTGGTCAATTGACATGCAGTCTAGTTTCAAGCGAATCCAGAAAACCTTTCGCAGTTTGCAGAAAACTCCCAAATATTTGGTTTAATAAACCCATAGTCCATATGCAGATTAAAAATCCTTTAAAAATATTCATATCTTTTAAAACCTAACTTTACTTAGGCCCCCTTTGTTTGGGCTACAGATTTTTGAGAATCGCTTTGGATGTGGATTTTGAGAATCAGCTGTAGCTACAGATTCCTAAGAATCAGAATCCAACTATTTGTTTGCCATGATTTTGGATAGCTGTAGAAATTTTGAGGGATGTGAAATGTCTATAATGCCTATGGAGCTAGGGGTCGCCATGCCGGGCAGCTGACCTGGTGGTGAGGCAGTCTGCAATAGGGGAGGCGCAGCTGGAGCTTGGGTGCGGGGCGGAGGATGCTGGGAGGAGGGCCTGATGGTGAGGTAGTCTTCAAAGGGTGGCGCAGCTGGAGCTCGAGCGCCGGGCAGTGGATCTGGTGGTGAGCCAGTCTTCAAAGGGGTCGGTGCAGATGGAGCTCGGCCGCCGGGCGGAGGATGCTGGATGGAGGTAGGGGAGGGGCCAAGGCACGCGAATCTGTCCTTTGGGCACCAGCGAGAGCGGTGCAGGTGGATCCACCGGAATCCCCACTCTGTTCGCTTGGGATGGAGAAGTGGTCGGGGTGGAGAAGAACAAGAGAGGGGCAAGGGCAAAGAATCTTAGCGGTGGCAGTTCTGTCGTAATTTCGACTGGAAATAGTGGCAAGGGCTCAAAACGAATCGTTTTCTTTTGTGGGAATTTGTGGAATCACCAAAATCGATGCTTCTGGATCCGCTAGCCTCCTAGTTGATTTTTAGAATCAGATTCTAGGAAGCTACTAGGAATTTTGTGTGTTTGTTTGAGATTCTGATTTTAGAAGACCCAAAATGTGAGAATCAGAAGCTGCAGCCCAAACAAAGGCCACCTTATTACATGTTATATATGGAAATTTATTAGAAAATGTGTGGAATCTGAATTTGGTGTTGTTTTACATGTTTAAACATTCTTAAAATGCTATTCAGGGTGCAGTCTTATCAATATCGCATGATCCATCTTTCTTTCGTACTGTTGTGGATCTGGAGTGGAAATCAACACCTCAACAAAACCACATTGAACACGAGAAAAACCATCTATAACCTCACATGCACGCATCGGGTAGACCGCGTAGGGAAAAAGAAAGCAGATTCCTCATCTTATGCGGAGAGATGGAGAGAGAGGGGGGGGGGGAGAAAAACTCCTTAGGATTGACCATATTAAAACGCGTTGTGGTTGTGTGAGAACCGATGACATCATTGGCGAGGGTGGAAAGGAGGATAAGCCATGACACAGGTGGGATGCATTTGGACCTATTGGAGTCTTTAGTCATGGTTATTGGGTTAGGGGCGTGTGGTATTTTTCATCCCGTTGCAACACATAGGTTCTTTTGCTAATGCTATGTTAAAATAAAGTACATGAACATATTGGGTTCTTGAGTCATGGTTATTGAATTAGGGGTGTGTGGTATATTTTTTTCTCCCTTTGCAGTGCACGGGCTCTTTTGCTAGTAGTGTCTATTCTATATATAATATACTATAACAACTAATAAAAAAATAGGTATTCTTGGTCCGTTATGCTTTTTTTGCACAAAACCTGTGCTATTTCTGACAGTCAACCTGTGGTGTAGTTTTAAGTTAGATTTTTGTTTTTGCAAAAAACCCCATCATATTTCTGGTAATCAATCTGTAAGCCAGTTTTAAGTTAGATTTTCGCTTTTGCAAGGAGACCCCCTGATCTTTGGGTTATCAATCAGCAGTACATATGATATAGTTTTTAAAAGCATTCATAACTTTTAAATCCTAATTTCAAATTTAACATGTTATATATAAAATTTTATTTACATGTTAACTATTTAAAAAAATGCTATTTAAGATGCAACCTTAATCAATATCGCATGATCCGTCTTTCTTTCATACCGGTGTCGAATCATACTAGAAATGAACAGCTAAGCAAAATGAAGATTGGAGATGAAAGAAACGATATATAATCACGCATGCACACCTCGCCAAAACCCCACAAAAAACAGATTGCTCATGTTATGTTGAGAGAGAGAGAGACGATTTAGGAATTAGGGTTGACAACAATCGAACGCGTTGCGATTGTGTGAGCACTGTGACCACCATTAGCAAGGGTAGAAAGGAGAATAAGTGGCAACACAGATGAAATGTCATGTATCAAAATAAATGATATGGACCTATTGGGGACTTGAGTCATAGTTATTAGGTTAGGAGAGTGTGGTGTTTTTTTTTTCTGCCATTTCAATGCACTGGTTCTTTTGCTAGTTCATTATCAAATAACCTAACCTATGACAATAACGCACCAGGATTTATATATTAGCCATCCATCTAACAGCACACAAGCGCTTTCTTGGGCACTTACCTGATTTGAACTAATTTTCCTTTTACATCTTGGCTTGTATAAAAAGACATACTCCTTTCATTTTTATATATAAGGCCACTATGAAAAATACTTTTTGCAGCTATACAAGACCGTCAATGATAATCTGAGACAAAAATTGATGGGCTTGTCTCGTACTAGCAACCCATGATTTAATTACTCGCATGCATGCGTGAATGATAGTTACGCGCTTAACTACTTTCTCCCTCACGTTCACTCAGTTTCCTCTAATTTACATGCGTCCCATTAATCAACCTGGTAAACGAGAAGGCGAGAGCAAAAGATGCATTAAATTTTACATTGATACTTGTAATTTAAGTATATGGCCTTATATATATATAAACGAAAAGAGTACAAAAGTTTGACTTTTATTTGTGCATCACTTGGTCAAGTTCCCAGCATCGTGCCCCCCACCATGGGCGGAGACAGGCCCCAGGCAGAAGGGGCAGCGGCCTGGGGCACGAAACCCACAGTCTACAGTTAAGGAAGGCTGCCTGGGTCTTGCCCAATTCCCGGCTCCGTCACTCCCACACACCACCACCCAGAATCCTGTAAACATAGCAGACTCCAAACGTCGCATGTCCTAAATAGCAGATGAAGCTTGATCTCCGATATGTACCTTTCAAACAGATTTAGGATCGGTTTTTTTGGCAGCTTAAAAAGTAAGCCGCTTTCTTCCTAGATTTTTTTATAAGCCATCTTTTACATTCATTAAGTCTTCTAAACTAATTATGATATAACTAATTTAAAAGTCTTAGCAAATTTAATGAACGACTTATACTTTAAGCAGAGAAGAGATAGCTTATGTTTTAAGCCGCCCCAAATAACTGGACCCTCCAAATAACTGGACCTTGATCTCCTTTTACAATTCGAATCATCAAAATCGTTATGGCGTGCATGCATACCAAAGCATCCAAACTCCATGTGCATGCTCACGCTCACAAGAAGGAATAGTACTTGCGGTGGTACTACTCGTGGCTGCCACTATAGTTTAAATTTATCCTGATCAACACCTATGCATACATAGCTAGATAAGAGCATCTATAGTCGGACTCGTCAAATCCGATCTTTCAAACAGCCACGGACGAGTCCGGACGTGTCCGGAGACACTGGCCGATCACGTCTCAAATAATGCATTTTACAACCGAATATTTTAAATTAGAAACCTTAAATCCATACTATTACATGCAACGTAAAACAATCTTTAAGCGGAGCTCGTTCGCATCCGCCGTGCCCATGCCCGGTGGCCGCTGCACTCTACAAGAGTTTTGGTCCGGCCACCGGCAAGGTAGAGTAGGACATGGGACACTAGCGGGCTCACGTGACTCGACCTCCCGCCGTCTCCCATGCCCTACTGTTCCTCGTCGGAGGCCGCAACCCGGATGGTGTCAATGGGTAAGCCCAGCCCGAATGCAAAGCCCGAAAAAAATCACAAGCCCGAACCCCGAAATGCACTCTTTTTTCAAGCCCGAAGGCCGGCCCGAAGCCCGAAAGCCCAGTCCGAATGCTATTTTTTATTGTTTGCACGTGTAAGCCTGGCCCGAAGCCGAAAGCCCGGCCCAAAATCCTTAAAAAGAGAAGCCCAAGCCCGACCCGAACTATCTCTCGGACCGAAAAATGAAGCCCGAGCCCAGCCCACATGCCAAGCCCGAAGCCCGAAGCCCGGCTTTTTCGGGCCGGGCTCGGGCCGGATCGTCGGGCCGGGTTGTCCATGTCAGGTTTAGTGTACACTATATTCCCCTTCTTCTTCCTCTTGTCTTCCTCTTCCTTCTCTCTCTTCCCTCCTCATCTCGAGAAACCCAATTATTTTATCATGATTCTTAGGTAGGTAGTTAGATCTAGCTAGGTGATGCATTAGTTACGTTTGCTAGCCTCCACACACCCACTCTCTAAGCTAGCTATATCTAG
>CBMN010041325.1:0-10698 GCA_000582825.1 Hordeum pubiflorum
TTTCTATTGCTTTCTTTTTAAGCAAACTAGAGCGGAAAATTTTGGTATTGAAGCATTCACAAAGGTAGGATTTAGAAATTGGAAGGATGCAATTAGTGCTTTTAATACACATGTTGGTAAACATGATAGTGCTCACAATAAAGCTAGACAACATTACGAGGCTTTCAAAAATCAAAGGCAATGTGTTGCACATGTGATGGATCATGGCACCAAAAAGAGTGAAGAAGAATATAAAGCTCGCCTTATCATTATTTTGGGTGTTATCCGATTCCTTCTATTACAAGCTCTACCTTTCCGTGGTCATGATGAGAGTTTGAGCTCTAAGAATAGGAGGAACGTTTTGGAATTGATGAGTTGGTACAGGAACAAGGATCCAAATGCTAAGACATTGCTTGATGGTGTAGGCGAGAACCATTTGATGACTTCACATGAGATACAGTTTCAGTTGTGTCAGGCTTGTGCTGAAGAGACCACCAAAGCCATTATTGCTGATATTGGAGACAAAAAGTTTTCTTTACTTGTGGATGAGTCGAGAGATGCATCTATAAAGGAGCAAATGGCTATGTTTTAAGGTTAGTAATTTCGTATCCTTTATGTTAATTGTATTTTTGTTCTTCAGTAATAGTAATAATTAATTGTTGGTTACATGTTCTTCTTCTCCCATGTAGGTATGTCAACGATCATGGGTATACAATTGAGAGATTGAAAGAGACAAATGACTTTTGTGTTAAACACAACATTGTATTGCCTAACATGGATGATACAATACCAGCTTGAGGTCGTTCAAGGGGGCATGGTGGTCAAATGGTAACTTATTATCACTGCTTCAGATATGAAATATTCAGTGTTGTGCATGACCAAATTATTGTTGAGTTAAATAATTGTTTTGCCCAACGATCTACTCAATTGTTGAGATGCATTGCTTGTATTTATCCAAGGAACTCATTTGCTAATTTCGATGAGGACAAACTTGTAAACTTGCTGAGTTGTATGCTGATGACTTCTCCATAAATGAGATTTCCTTTGTCCTTAGAAACCAACTTGAAACATTCATTGCCGTTGTGAGAGCTGATCTAGATTTTGAATGTTGTAATGACCTTGGTAATCTTGTTGTGAAGATGGTTCAGACTGGTAGACACACTGTTTTTCCTTTGGTATATCGATTGATGAGTTGGCATTGATTTAGCCGGTTGCAACAACATCGGTGGAAAGAGCTTTCTCAGCTATGAGTATTATCAAGACCGAGTTGAGAAATAAGATGGGTGATGATTGGCTCAATTATAACATCATATGCTATATTGAGCGAGATGTATTTGCAAGTATTCCCGATGATGATATTTCATATCGCTTTCAAGCGTATAAGGATCGCATAGGGCTTTTACCCCCTCGTAGAGGTAAGTTTTTTGGTTTTAATTAATCATTATTATTTCACTATGTTTATGTCTTTTCTTATGAAATTACACTTTTCATGCCTTGAATGTGTTGCTTCTTCTTCTACTATTGATCTTGTTATGGGAGACACAAATGAAATAAACAACTGATTTGGTGCTCTTATATATCCTGGTATTATTTCTAGTTTTCCCATGTTTTGTCTCTTCTATTGGATGGTTAAGCACTCAGATTAAATTCTAGAATTATTGAACAATTGATATTATATATGGCCTTTTTTCAAATGTCATGATGTGTTTTTTGGGTAGTTATAAGTGCCAAAGTTTTCCCATGTTGTCGAAAGAAAAATTTGGGTCCGGGCTTTGCTTCAATTCAGGCTCCGCCATTGCTCCCTCCCTCCCTCTCTCTCTCTCNNTCTCTCTCTCTCTCTCTCTCTGAATCTGCTATTTTTTCCTTGCGAGGTTTTGCCAAGACGTGGATGCGTGGTTATTGATAGTTTCTTTCGTATTCAATCTGGTTTTGGTGAGGTGTTCATTTGCAATCCGGATCGGCATCGGTATGAAAGAAAGATGGATTGTGTGGTATTGATTAAGGTTGCACCCTAAATAGCATTTAAAAAATATTTAACAGGTAAAATAACATCATATTTAGATTCTACACATTTTCTAATCAAATTTCATATACAACATGTTAAAATTGAAGTTGCGGTTTTGGTGATGTGTTCATTTGCAATCCGGATCGGCGTCGGTATGAAAGAAAGATAAGGATTGTGTAATGTTGATTAAGGTTGCACCCTACATAACATTTTAAAAATATTTAACAAGTAAAATAACATCATATTCAGATTTTACATATTTTCTAATTAAATTTTATATACAACATGGTAAAATTGGAGTTAAAATATACGAATATTTTAGAAAAGCATTTGTTTTAGATGACTGTGGGTTGATTAACCCAATTATCAGGGAAGTTTTTGCAAAAATGCAAAAAATCATTTGTTTTACGTGTAACTTAAATGTGGACTGAGGATTAATTATTAGTAAAGACAGGTGGTTTTCTATAAATTACAAAAAAGATTCATTTTACTGTGACTTAAAAGTGAAATTTGAGTTAATTAATAGGAAAGGTAGGGGATTTTCTGCAAAAAGCATGATGGACGGAAGAAACACTTCTTCCTTTATTAGTAGGTATAGATGAAATTGAATTCGGAATCTGAAATAAACAGTTATTTTGAATCAGTTTTGCGAGTGAAGCCAACTTTACTAGTGAAATTGAATTTGAAATATAAACAAACAACTATTTTTAATCAGCTTTACTAGTGAAGCTCTATTTGGATTCATGCCATGTTTAGTGCAATTTGCTGAAGTACATCAAAGTGTAGTTGTTGACAAACCTGATTATGCAAGTTAGCTTTGCCACTCAAGCAAATTCATAGGTGATTTGAATCCAATTAAAGCTGAAACAAACATGGCCTTATATGAGAGCGAATCGACTTTGTCATTGAAGGGAATCCACGGGTAATTCACATCCAATCAAAGCTAAAACAAACATGGTTTTATACAATGGGTAGGGGTGTCTTTTGGGGAGCAACTAATCAAGGGGTATTCCTTGGAGGGGCTCCCGCAGATATCACTTTCTTAGCCCTAGGAGCTCACCAAGTGGTGCGCTCAGCCGTCGTCACTTGTCGTGTGATGCGCGCACCCTCACGATTTTGTTCTGCACGTGTTTTCAAGTTTATTTTTTTGTTTATATTTTATTTGGTTTTCCTAGTTTTTTCTTGTTTTTTCGGGAAGCGATGCTTCTCAAAAAAGAAAAGAAAAAAAGCACAACCTGTGCTTCCCGAAGAGGGAAAAGCATGGACGTGCTTTTGCAAGAAGCCTAGCCCATGCTTTCACAAGAAGCACAATTACACTTCCCAAAAGAAAAAAACATATAGTTGTGCTTTGAAAAAAGAACCAAAACAGCATGTAGTTTCGCAAGAAGCACAACTGTGCTCCCTGAAAAGGAGAAAGCACGACGGTGCTTCCCAAAAGGGAAAATCACAGCCTCTGCTTTCGCAAGAAGCACAATTGTGCTTCCGGAAAAAGGAAAAGCACAACTGTTCCTCCACCCTCCAAAAGAAAGTGAAAAGAAATAATGTGCTTCCAGTTCCTTTTTTTGGTTCGGTTTTTTCTTGTTTTTATTATTTCTATTTTTTGTTTTTTGTGAAAAAAGTTCGTCAAACCAAATTAATATTGGATCTACTTTCGAAGATCTTGACGTGAGATATCCAATGGTGAAACCTTTCGTGATTTGGATATATGATTAAGAGATCAAATATTTTGGAAAAACAAATCTAAAGAAAGGGAAAACCTCCCTCGTAGTGACAAGTGGTGCATTTGCAGGGTCCCACTTGTCACCACTAGAGAAGGTGAAAGGGACCTCTGCAAGGGGGTACCCCATTGATTTTGGCGTATTTGCCTCGCCTTTAGTGAGGCAGAACGTAATGTTGCCTGTGGCAATCCCTAAATGGGCCATGCCCATAAGCACGCATGCACATATAAGTCGACCAGGCACTACATTCGTAGGCATGTATGCTAGTGTTTATTTATTTTTGTGTTTATATTTTAAAATAGTCTAAATACATATACTTCAAAAAAAATACTTCAATTTTTAACATTCACCGTGCTTTAAAATAATTTTATCGCACTGTTAAAATTCTTTTCGAGCATGTTTTAAAAAGTGTTCATACCATTCAATGAAATGTTCATGCATTTCAAAACTTGTTCGTGGATTTTTATAAAATAATTATATGAAGTAATTGTTTTGTATAATTTCACAAAAGTACCATTTTAAAAATGTTCAGATGTTTCAAAATGCCCTTGTATTTTTTATTAATACTCATACCATGTTTTGTTGTGAAATTTGAAAAAGTACCATTGACAAAAATGTTCATGACATTTTAAAAAGGTTCACGGGTTTAAAAAATATTTTGTGACATTCAAAAACACAATTAGATAGTGTTAAGTTCACTTAAATTTTTTCATACAATGAAAAAAAAAATATTCAAGATGTATCGGAAACATGTTCAACATGTATTCAACAAAATGTTCAAACGTGCATTTGGAAGTATGTTCATCATGTGGTTAAAAAATATTTTGCATGTATACAAATAATGTGCAAAGTATGCTAAAGAATTCGGCGAGTGTTTTAAGACACACACAAAAATGAAGAAGAAACCGGATGGAAGCTTCTAAAACCGGCCCATGGAAGCTACCCAAAACAAAGCTTCAGGAAAGCTCCGTTGGTCCAGTCCATTAGTTGTAGCACTAGAGTGAGACGGTAGCTCGTCTCGCAGTAGGCGAGATATAGCCTAGGTTTGGTTCCAAATAGGAACAGGCGAGACATAATTTGTATGAAACGCGAGGTTTGGGAGCAACTAGTTGAGGAGCACTCCCTCAGAAGCCTCCCAACGATCATTTTCATGCGCCGCCACTTGACAAATTCTCAGTCGCCGTCAGGTGTCACGCTCTGAGCATTTTCTTCGATTTTTTTTATTTTTTCGCACGAGTTTTCGGCCTTTTACATTGGTTTTTTTCTGGGTTTTTTTGTGTTTTGGTTTTTCACCGGTCTTTCATAGCTTTTGGATGATTTTTTTTATTTTTTTGCACGAAAAAACGCATTTTTTGTTTTTTTGCGAGAGGCACGATTTTCCTATCACGAGAGGCACAACTCTCGGAAAAGAAAAAAACACGTTTTCTGTTTTTTTCGCGAGAGGCACGGTTTTTTTCCGCGAGAGGCACGGTTTTGCTTTCGCGAGGGACACGGTCGTGCCTCTCGGAAAGGAAAAAAAATGTGTTTTCTGTTTTTTTTTTGCGAGAGGCACGGTTTTGCTTCCACGAGAGGAACAATTTTGACTTCGCGAGAGGCACGACCATGCCTCTCAGAAAGAAAAAAAAAATTTGTTTTTTTTCGCGAGAGGTACGGTTTTGCTTTTGCGAGAGGCACACTTTTTACTTGGCGAGAGGCACGGGCGTACCTCTCAGAAAGGAAAAGAAACGTGTTTTTTTTTCACGAGAGGCACGGGTTTGTTTCCGCGAGAGGCACATTTCTGCCTTCGCAAGAGGCACGGTTGTTTTCTATTTTTTTTTCTATCGCGAGAGGCAAGGTTTTTTCATCCTTTTTTTCCGTGAAAAAAAAGTTCGTCAAAACCTATCAACATGGTGTCTAGTTTTGAAGATCTCGATGCGAGGAACCCAACGGTGAAAACGGTTCGAGATTTGGACGCATGGTTTAGGAGATTAAACGTTTTGAAAATACGAATCTACGAAAATAGGAAAAACTCACAGTTTGCGAAAACTGACACGCATGCAGTGCGCCACTTGTCGCAACCTGAGGAGGTGGGAGTGATCTTTAAAAGGAATACTCCTCAATTACTGATTTTGGTGAGGTTTGCGTTGGCCGGCAAGGCTGCTTGGGCTGCTTGGCAGTTAACCAAATTGGGCATAGGCCCATACAGAGAAGAGAAAAACAAGTAAAATAATCTGAGAGAAAGGCCACTGAAAAAAGAAGTGAAAAAACTATTATATTGCAAAAAAACTTAATTTAATATTTTCTCAAAAAGAGTGTTCGTTAATTTCAAGAATAGTTAGCGAAATTGGAAAATTATGGTATGTTGCAAAGGAATTTCTGGATTTAAAAATTGTTCGCAAATTAGTACACAATGCCTGTCAATTTGATAAAATAGTTTGAGATTTTTTGTTCAAAATTGCATTCTTTTAGAAATATGTTGAATAATTCTAAAAAGGCACCTGAATTTAGAAACTATTCATGATTTTAAAAATATACCAAAACAGGTTCAAGAGTTTGGACAAATTCATAGATTTAAAATAATATTCATAAATTTATATTCTTCCTTTATTTCATTTTTATTATTTTGTAAAACCTTTTTGATTTATAGAAAAACAATAGGAAATTTGGAAAATATGCCTATATTTAAAAAAATGTTCCAAATTTGAAAACAGTCCGTATAGTCAAAAAAGAATTTAAACTTTTAATTTTCTTCGGAATTGCAGAAAATGTTCAAGAGTTTAAAACATGGGAAAAGACAAAACTAGAAATGAAAAAACAATAAATAAATTAAAAACGGAAAAGGAACGGCGCCGAGCCTCACCAGCTGGGCTGTCCCATTTGTTGGTGTCTACCTTTTATTATATTTTGTTTGCTTCTATTTCCTATCATTTTAATTATTCAGTTTTTTATACACAATTCATGTCAAATACTCGTTGAACAAATCAAAAATAGGCGACAAAACTTTTTAAATATATGACGATGCTTCTTTACGCACAGATATGAGAATATTTTTTTAAATATATTTATTTTAGTTCTACATACTTCAGCAATCCTTCCTATTAGAAATTATATATGAAAAACTTACTCAAACTGGACAGGGAGTTGGCCGAGGTGCACCTAGCCTGAGCGATTCCTAAACCATCCTTCGCAGTCCTTAATAATAGTTAGGCAATTGTGCCCCTGGTGTGTGTATTCTGACATATTTTTTCTTTGTTTTTCTTTTTTTGTTTCTCTATTTATTAGACTTTCACATTTCCACAATATATAAACATATATTCTTACGTCTATGAATATGATTTTAAAAATAAGCAATTTTTAAAAAAACACACAATCATCTTCTAATATGTGAATATAATTTCTTTACGCACACAACTTTTGAAATACATGATCAACATTTTAATTCATACTATATATACATACTTTTGAATATAATGGAATTATTTTTCATATCACGCGATATACCATTGGTTTTTAACTCGCATTTGGCTACAATTTCTTAAACCTATTAAGCAAAATTTATTTTTCTGAGCAAGAAAAACATGCAGATAAATGTGCCGTGTATTGGCCAGCAATGTCCGTTTTAGTTGTTAGTTCCTTGCACCAATTGATTGTCAAATAGGAAGGACAAAGACTCGGTAGAAGGTAGCAGGCCGTCCAAGTCAAGACGAAGCACGAGCAACACGAACCCAACGTAGAAAAAGGCCACCTTCGTTTCCTTGCAACATAACCTTCGTCAGCCAACCGCGCAGAGCTATTGTGTCTACCGGGGCGTGACTATGTCCCGTTTACAGCAAGAAATAGCGCAGCCTTGCTTCGAGGAGCTGTCAGAATGGGCTGGCCTAATACGGACAATAGTCCTTCATGACATTTTTCTTCTGTTTCTTATAATACTTTTGAATTCTCTTTTCTACTTTTTCTTATATTTCTGAATTTTCTAAATATTTCTATTATAAAAGTACCTTTATACACAAAAATGAAAAGGTTAATCGCACACTAAAACTTTTGTGAACATATATATCAATTTGTTTTTCTAATGTATACAAAAATTGTAATGTTTATGCCAAAATACACATCAAAATATATGTATGAAAAAAATTCAATCATGTATTTGAAAACTGTTAACCGTGTACGTAAAAAGTGTTCAGATGTATGCAAAAGGTAGAGAAAGAAAAATATGTTTAAGAAATTTTAATATGTATTTGAAACTTGTTAAACCTATATTAATAGAATGATTCTGATGTATACCAAAAATATACAATTCGAATGGAAAAGGTAGACATTAAACAAAATATAAGTTTTCAAAACTGTTAATCTATTATTTGGAAGTTTTAAACACATATATAGTTTTTCTTAATCATTGTATATAAAAATAAAAATGTATATGAAAAAACTTTCCATCAACATATACATTTGTAGATTTGTCAATCATGTATTTGGAAAAAGGTTAAACAGGTATAAAAATGTTCTTTATGAGAAGAGAAATAAAAATCAATAAAACCAACAAAGAGACAAAAAATAAAAATAAAAAACCAAAAAATAAACAACGGAAAATTAAGGAAACAAATGAAAACAAGTAAAGAAACATAGAAAATTGATTAATACCAAATATAATAGGAAAGACTATAAATAAACCCAATGAGAATAGAGAGAAAAAGACCGGTGAAAACAGAAAAAGGAAAAAAAGGAAAAACAAAGAAAAATGAATGATAAAAAGACAACTTATATGGATTAGAGGGAGTAACATTGTTTGTTAGTAAGGCCATTTTTATTAAATCAGGGAACATCTTCTTTATCGAGTATATTTTTGGGAACAATTTTCGAAATTCATGGACATTTGTTGTTTGACATACTTTTTTTGTAATTCATGGAATGTTTTCTGTATTCATGAACAATTTTAGAATCAGCAAACAATATTTGACTTTATGAACTTCTTTGGAAATTCATGAATGTTTTTTGAATTCCTGAACTTGTTTTGAGACCTTGAATATTTTTGAAGTCATGAACATTTTTATATTTCGTTTTTTTTTCTGAATTCAAGATCATTTTCCAAATTCACAAACATTTTCGGAATTGAAGAACAAAATTTTAAACTCGTGACATTTTGGTTGAATTTCTAGTTGTATTTTGAAATCCCTTTCATTATTTCAAATTTAGCCGTCTTTTTAGATACGAGATAGTAGCTTCTCTCGTCCGGAAACACGGCGCGAGCAGGCGGACCCATCACTATAGATGATGCTCTTTTCTTCTTGTCTGTGTGTGTTTCTTTGGTCAGTTTTTTCAATTTTTTGGGCTATGTTTCCAGCGTTTCTTTTTTTTAGTATTTCACCTTTTGGTGGTCGAGTTTTCTCCTACTATTTATTTATATATTGCTTTTTACTTACGGTTTTCCTTTGATTTTTTCATTTTTTTGCTATCTTTTTTTCCGCTTTTCTTTTTCTTCCGTGTTATATCTTTGTGTTTTTGTTTCTTCAGCGGTTCCTGCTTTTATTTTTTTTTCACTAGTTTTTTTTGTTTTCTTCGTTTCATTCTCATTTTTTTCCGTTCTCCATTTTCAGGGTTTAAATGCATATACAAGATTAACATTGTTTAAATGCATATTTAACATTTTCTGAAATTAAACATACAAGTTTAACATTGTTTACATTCATATTTAACATTTTTTCTATATTCAGACGCTTGATTAATTTTTGTCAAATAAAAGATTAATATTTCCGAATACATGGTAGAAAAAAGTCAATACACTTTTGCTAACAATGCTTGATTAATATTTTCAAATATAGGATTAATTCTTTTTTAATACAGGTTCAACATTATTTCTATACACATTTAATATTATCGAATGCTTGATGTTTTTTCATATATTTGTTTATTTTTTAAATGCTTGATTAATTCTTTTAAAATATATGATCAACTTTACAGATTTTTTTGTATACATGAGAAATATTTTATCCACATACATTTAACATTTTTGAAACATTTGGTTAACATATTTTTTAAAAAAATTATGTAAATTGTTTTTTATTACATTTACTTAGAATATTGGAAGTACAAAAAGAAATAAAAAAAGAGAAAGCTACAAAAGAAACCAAAACATAAAAAAGTAAAACGTTCTGGCCTCCTGTGCGCCTTGGTCGGGCCAACTCCTGCCTCCCTTTAGGCGAGGCTTCCCTCTGTCTCGCATGAAGCGAGACATAGATGTGCCCCGCTACCCAGCTACCCACGCGAAATAGGTGCTCCAAATTAAGGTGTACCGCTTCTAATGGTCACTCAGGTCGCCACCTGAGAATTTTAATTTTCGTAGATTTGTTTATTTAAAACAATTTATCTCTTAAATCGTGCGTGCAAATCACGAACCATTTTCACTGTTGGATATGTTTCCACGAACTTTTTTTCATGAAACTAGATCACATGTTAATAGGTTTCCGCAAACTTTTTTTCATAAAAAAAATACGAAATTAACAGGAAAAAACCGTGAGCCGGAAGGATGATTTCCCCCATTTTCCGAGAGGTGACTCTCGCGGAAGAAAAACATGTTTCCCCCCTTTCCATGAGGCACATTTATGCCTCTCGTGAAAGCAAACCTGTGACTCCACAAGAAGAAAATCTGTGTCTTTCAGGGAAGAAAATAATTGCATTGGCACTATTGTGCATCTCTCGGAAGCAAGTGTGTACCTCCATGACAAGCAAACCCGTGACTCTCATGGAATAAAAACAATAGTTTTTTTCTATTTCTGAGAGGCTAACTTTGCCTCCATAAGAAGCAATTTTGTGCCTCTCGCGGAATAAAATAAACATGTTTCTTTTTTCCTTTTCTCGAGAGGCGCAACTGTGCCTCTCGCGGAAGCAAACCTGTGCCGCAATGAGAAACAAATATGTGCCTCTCGCAGTAGAAAAAAAACATATTGTTTCGCATAATTTAGTTTTTGAATTTTTGCCCAAAACCTAGCCGACTACCCCCCCCCCCCCCCCCCCCCCCCC
>CBMN010041330.1:0-12634 GCA_000582825.1 Hordeum pubiflorum
AAACTTCGGTTTTTGTTTCATCCAAACACCTCAAAGTATGTAATACCAAAGTCTTTTCAGAAACCACAGTATTTCCTGAAAACTGCAAAAATACTTTGCAAACAAACGCACCCTCAGCATTTGCTTATGTGGAAGTAAATATATCTAGTTCTAATTTGTCTATTACATGCTGGTGCTGCTATTAACATTTATATTCAAGTTGAACCCCCTCGTTTCCATAACATTTCAATTTGCATGTGCTGTATTGATCTTTAATCAGTTGCACACTAAACCATTTGAGCTTATCTAGTTAAATGCATGCCATGCTCTGCAATATGCTGGTGCTTGGGCTTTATCCTTTATAGTCTCAACTCATGCATGGGGATGGATGGAATCTGGAGTGCAAGAATATTTAGTGTTTTTGCAACATATTCTCCATTGTAGTAAGCATATAATAACTTAAAATTGAGACATATGATGCTTGTATATGTTGAATATTTCCTAATAAAAGTATAAACGGGTTGTTTCTTGATATGCTTAAAATTGAACATAGTTGCTAAGGCTGAAGTACTACCGATATATATACAGATATTTCACCAAAATTAAACACTTGCGTGTTCCAGGTTTTTATTTCTGAATCAATCTTATGCTTCTAAAGCAGAGCTCGGTCCTTGTATCTAAATTAAACTAAATATAAAAACTAATATCTGGAATCATCTCATAATGCCTGGGATTTAATGGCAACGTCACGGATTAAATACTAACAGCAATTCGGAGCAAGATAAGTGTACAGTACGCCCCTCAACTATTTCGCTAGTGTAGGTTCCGTCCCTTGACTTTTTTTGGGTGTAAACTTCACTCTCAACTGCCAATACTGGGTAAGTTTCGTCCCTGCCAGCAGTCAATCACGGTCAAAAGCGATGTTGTCCTTGGCACTTGTTTTCTCTATTGGCGCCTATCTTCCTACCGGCTGTGGTGAATTTTTGTGGCCTCCTTAAAAAACTATGAAAGCACTTGAACATACTCAGACTCTATATAGATTGGCTTGTTGAGTACATAGAGACTTTTAAGATTGCCAACGTTTTGTGCTGGCTGTATCAAGCTAGAGCTACCTTTTCACCGTGTTGATGTACAGAACTGATGTTCAGAGTCCTGAATGGACTGCAAATTTGAACTATTGTTTCCAATATGCAAAAATTACACATACACTTGAAATCTTATTTGTGCAGAATGGAGTGCAAAAAGATAGGGCATTTCAGCCGACTAAGAGTCGTCGTTGGTGGACACGAAGCCATTGGCGAGGACACTGCGATCTTAATATATTCTGCTGGGTGATTGAATTGCAATGCAAAATCAAGAAGTGGAAGCAGATTTGAACCAACATTTCATTGCCAAGTTGGAGTTAGGGAAGAACACACGGACACAGGTACCAGAAAGCATTACAAGCATTAGATATTCTGTCACCGGACTTAACTTTGCTTCTTGCCCTGAACATGGGATAGCGAAATTAAACTAATTGCAGAGGAAACATTGCGAAGAATTCCTTATCCTCAAGTTGAGAAGAAGTCCTCCACTAGCTGATCAGCATCTACTCAGACATATTTCCTGAATCGCAAGTTCAGAACCCCCGACTTCGATGTTGTAGCTGGAGAGGAGCTGAACGGCCGTGAAAGGAGGGTCAGCATCCCTCCGGACCCTCCGTGTGAGGGGATCTGACCAACATATGGCTTCAGAGACCATCTCTTCTGTCGCATCCTTGAGGTCATACTTGTAGACGTCAAAGAAGTAGACATCACCGTATGGATTCATACCTATTAGGTGGTAGATGCAGTTGGCCTCAACAGATGGGAACTTGTCGGCATCAACAGCCAGGCACCTGCAGCAGTTGATGAAGATGGCGCGGCGTCCGATGCTCTTCACGGGCTCCAGCACGCCCCCGCCAGAGTCCATCCTGAAAACCTCCATGCGATGCTGCAGCTTGAAGACGATGAACACTTCTCCCAGGGATTGTACCAGGTAGCAGCGGTTGTTGTTTGCATGCTCAATCTCAAGAGCATGAGCATCGTCGGCAACAGGCTCAACAACATCAGACCAGAACATCTGGGACGGATCAACGGAGAACAGCCTCATCAGATCAAAGATCTTGTCGGCCACGGCAGCCGGTAGCGGCGGCACCGGTCTCTGCTTGCCATCGGCGTACATGCCACCGGCGACGGCCAGTCGGATCAGCGGGTAAGCGTCCTCCTCTTGGTACACAGCAAAACTTCTACTGTCAGGTTCAGCCATGTACCGCTTACGATCCGAGCCGCCGCAGAGCAAGACGAGGCTGGGTGCTGAACCGATGACAGCGGCAGCATCCACCATGTCGGAGGGCACGGTCGCCGTGAAATGGATCATGTGGCCCGTGAAAGGGTTGAGGACGCGAGCGGCGTCGTAGTCGTCGCAGTCCGCCAGCACGAAGAATCCGCCGGGAGCGGTGGCGACGTAGCGGTAGCGGTGGACGGTGAGCAGAGGGAGCTCCTTGCGGAGGAAGCGGCCGGTGCGGGTGTTCACCAGGAGGCGCGTGTGGTCGCTCCGGAAGACGTCGGCGTCGTCGTCGAGCACGACCCACTGCCGGGGGCGGAAGCGAGGGTCGTCCGGGCTGTCCTTGGGGTCGTCGGTGGCGGAGCGCCAGCTGCCGCAGACGGCGCGGAGGTCCATGTAGTAGTCCACGTCGTTGGCGGCGAGGAGGCAGCCGGCGACGCGGCGGACGAGGTCGCACGGGAGCGACGACCAGTCCGCGGCGGCTGCCATGGATCTCTTTTGGTTTGGCTGGCGAAAGAGGCGGGTGGTGAGTGAGTGGAGTAGTCTTCGTATGAAATGCACGTCGTTTGCAATGGCAGCGTTGGGACGTGAAGCGGCGGCCACTGACACTACGGCTCCAGGTCAGTTCATGGGGAATGATCCCGCCGCTTCGGTTTTCGAGGACACAAGTTGTAGAACTCGATGTGTCCCGGCCGTTGGCATGCAATCTGCCCATACCATTACTGTACTTTTTCCTATTCCCACGTTTTAGTAATCCTGTGAATGAAAAAGGCTAACTGCAATGATCTAGTATGCATTTGATGGCAATCTCATAGGGCTGTTAGCTCTTTTGTCCGAATACATCAGGTCAAATACCACAGAGCTCAGAGGTGAGCCATCCACAAATATTTTTGGCTGATCCATAGGCATCAAAGTACAGGACATACATTCTACAAAGATCGATCTAAGGCCTATCATCAGCAGACCATTCTAGCTCTAGCGCAGCAGTGCGGCGGCACAAAGTCATCGTTTTCTCTTCCCGCCTGCTGGTGCCTTTGGTGGCTTGGAGGCGATTGCCGAGCTCCACAAGGCTCTCTCAACATCCGAAGGTGTGAAGCTTTCTCCTCCCACGCTCAACTCCTTGAAGAGGAACACAAGTTGTCAGCCAAACGGTTTCCAAGTTCTACAAGTAATATTTTGAAATCACAAGGTATAACGTGGAAATTAGCACAAGGTAACAAATTAGGAACTATATTGATGGAAATTAGCAAAACGTAACAATTCTACAACCGGCAAGTATAACATGCTTCATATCATCTTAGTAATTAATATTAATTTTAATTAACCTATTGCCCTTTTGTGTCATATGGAGCCTGGAAGAAGTCTTACAGATATACATGCAACTAAAAACTTGAGATGTGATCTGGATACGCATCTCATGGAAAAGAAATAATAAGCCCAATATTTTTTAAAATATATTTTGTGTTACTATTTAGGAAAGGGTCGCCAAATTGCAAACTAGTGCTCTTTTACATTGCTAAAATGGAACTTCTCCTAAAGCAGCATAATAACACAAATATACATTTGTATGTTCAACTCCAAACTGCTAGCTAAGATGAACTCATAAAATAGAGCACATTGTGACAATCAGCTATTTTCAATGCAATTTTAGCTTGTCTAGATGGAGAGAAAGATCAAATATATTTGGCAGCATAGATTAACTACATTTACTGAAAGCTTTCAGTTTGGACTGGTGAATTAGAACTTTTAACCTATGGCCGAAATCAATTGATGACCGCCTTACAACACACAACAATAATACATCATACGCTTGCAGCTACCGGATTTAACTCAAGTCCACATTTTGCAGAACAGTTCAACCAACAGAATCAAGCAAATGATGCTATCGTTGTAACATTTTAACAGATATATCAAATGCAGGGCAACATTTATACCTCCGCTTTAGCCTGCAACTTCTCCGCGAATGCAAGGTACTGCTTCAGAGTGTATTCCTTTACATTGCCCAAGGCTGCCACCATCGCCTAAACACATTTCATTGAAGGTTACAATATACAAGGTGCAATCACATCGCTTAGGAAGGCAGATACATCGAGGAAAAAAAGAACATTTGAACAAGCTCACTTCGTCTGACATGAAGGGTGCAACATCAGGTGCATAGGCAGCAAGCACCGCGGATGCAGTGGCGGGGCCAACGCCCTTGAGCACGGTGAGCTCGCTGATAGCCTTGCTGAGGCCGGGCAGCGCTGCAAATGACTTGCGTGACGCTGATTCTACAACTTTGTCATCCAAGCTTTTGACGAAATCCATCAGCCTCGGCCTAGCAACAAGAGCAGATTCAAGGTTGGATACTGCCTAAATGGATCAAATTAATAAACCAAGCAATTAAGATATTACTAGCAATCTAGCATCATGGTAATAACACTCCAACCAATAACATTCCAAGGTATCCTACTTATTTTTCTCCGAGTCACCAATTCTATGCAAATTGTACACACTCTATGCTGAAGTTACTGTCGTATCACGCAAGTGCCCCCATACCTTGATGACAAAACTTCTCAAGTTCCTGTATATTACGAGTCAAGGGATTTCCATTCCAATTTTTAGTATTTCTTTAGTATAATGTATATCCCAGCTGGTTATGTTGCAATATACCACTTTAGTCTATGTAAAATATCTTAATGATTGTAGTAAGTATATTCCACCTTGATCCATGGCTAGTGAATTTGAAGTCACATTTCAGAAATTACACCTGCGAGCTTTATTAAATACATTGTCTTGTGCAGAAAATATGTGCCATTGCTTCAGGCTCGTTCCTATTGTCAATTTTAAAATTTGAAGATAAATACACAGTTCTTTCATGCACTAGTTTTGAATTTGCCATTCTTGTTAAAATGCACGTTTGCCATAGCCCAGCATTATTTTTCTGTTTCTGCATAACACATTGGAGACTTCAGATATCAAATCATTTCCTGCTTTTGTTCCTCCAGCAAGCTGTAACCACCCATTCACCTTCTACTTTGTCAGGTTGAATCGGAATAAAATACTGTTATTCAAACTGTCAAAATCCTGTTCTAAATACTGTTAACGTAATTCGTAGGATAACTGAGTTGTTACTAGCTCTGGTTGTTTGTGGGGCTTAGCCCAATGAACTGTGCTTTCCTATCAGTTGAGCGCATATTTCTTTAAACCTGAACTATTAATATTCCTATGAAGGCATTTCATTTTGGATGCTAACTGCCTTTCGTGTCAGTACTAACGCTAAACCAATATTCAGTATTGTCATCTGAGAGACTTTCAGCAGGAGGCACCACGCCCTAGCAAGGAGAGAACTTGAAATGCACCTGTGCTATGCATTATGCAACCCAACCAACAGGGAAAAATAAACTAGAAGCAGGAAGAGACCCTGACCTCCACTTGCCGCGCGAGAGCTTCCACTGCATGAGCTGCACCAGCTCGGGCTTGGCGAGGAAGGGGTCCGGGTCGCGGCGGTGCAGCAGGAGGGGGAGGTCGTGGCGGTAGAAGGAGTCGGCGTCCAGGAGGTCGGGCTTGTCCAGCGCCGCCAGCCGGCGGTCGTACGCGTCCAGCGCCGCTCGCCAGGCCTCCCCGTCGCCGCTCGCGAAGTCCACCGTCTCGGCCATCGCGACGGCGGCTGGAAGGGGAGAGGGGAGAGTGGAGTTGCCTGCAACTGCACAACGGCGAACGGTCCCGGTCTCGGTCTCTCTCACGAAGAACAATTTCGGCCGTCGATCTATCGCGGACGGCTTAGATGGCGCCAGCTCGCAAACTCGAGGGCCACATATTCGTTGCCGGCGGCCCATGAGGCCCACTATTCTCGCGGGCCATCCATTTTCCTCATAACTACCAGCAGAAAAGGGAACCTCCCTTAAACCCTAGCGGGAGCCGTTCCTTCGTTCCCCCGGAAGAAACCCATGGCGAAGAAGCAGAAGCAGCGCGGCCCGCTCCGTGGGGAGGGGCATGTAGAGGCGGCGGCGGCGGCGCACGAAGACGCACCGACCGCAGACGCGGAGGGGGAGGCTGTTGCGCAGGGTGCAGGAGGCGCCGCAAGCGAGGTGGCGGAGGGGCGGAGCGCGGACGCTGTGAATGGCGGCGCTGAGGAGGGGAAGGTGGAGGAGGCGGCGGCGGCGGCAGAGGAGGAGGAGAGGGATGTGACGTTTGATGAGCTCGGGCTGGACGAGCAGCTCAAGAGGGCCCTGAGGAAGAAGGGCTTGACCAAGACCACCCCCATCCAGCGGGAGGCCATCCCGCTGATCCTGGTGCACGATTTCTGCCTCCCATCGTTACTAGTAGCTTTCAGTCTCGCTCCTTCTGGTTGCGTTTAGTCAACAACTGATTAAACGTTAGCAAGCTCAGGAGCCAGAGATTTAGTAAAGCTCTCATTGGAACAGGTTTTAGCCTGTTTAGCCTGATAAATTAGCCAATTACAGTACTGTTATGATAGCCAGCCCGCTTTCTCTGGTGAATCTTTTGGGTTAGGCGCAGCAGCCTGCTTTCTGACAAGTGTCAATACAGACCGGACTGAATTAGAGTTGGGTTTAGTGAAGCTCTACTCATGATTGTGCTAGCCATTTAGTTCAAAATGCAACTGTTTGATTTCCCCTAGTTCGTGGTCCTGAACGACGACGGCTTAATTTTGTGATTCCAGGAAGGGAAGGATGTGGTCGCTAAGGCCAAGACTGGTTCTGGGAAGACCTTTGCCTACCTTCTCCCGCTGCTGCAAGATCTGTTGAAGTTGTGCAAAGAAGGGCGTATTCGGAAATCTGCACCAAATGCCTTAATCCTGGTGCCAACTCGCGAGTTATGCCAGCAGGTATCCGGCTTCTGTTTCTTCGCAAGATATTTTGTATGTGTATAGGCAGCTGCTGTAGAGTTACTTATTGATTTATATCTAGTTAATATCATGTCCCGATTCGTGCACGACAGTATGAATTGCTATTTGATGCTGGATGTAGTGAGTTTTGGTTTCCAAGTTCTTTGAATGTTAGACCTGCTAATTAGTACTTCAGTGATTCATATTACAATCTACTAGTGTATTGCGGAAAAACTTTTACTTATGTTAAATAATATGATATGACTAGTCCTTGCCAAATATCTCACTGTTGCTTTTTATCTTTTCTTCTTGCTATAGGTTTATAATGAGGCCTCATCTCTCCTTGAGCTGTGTACATCCAAGTTGAAGATTGTTCAAGTGACCGCGAGCATGTCAGATAAGGATATTGTGAGACATTTTTGTCTTGTTTGACTTCGACTGTTATTTTTCCCAAACAGTATCAATTGTGCAGGGTTATATTTATTGGCACAGCTAACTTGCTTGTGATTCTTGTTACTTGCAGAAACTTGCATTGTCTGGGCCCCCTAATATTCTTGTGACAACCCCAGCTTGTGTTGCAGCATGCATATCAAAGGGCATTGTCCAGGGATCATCCATTAAAGAGTCACTTTCAATGATGATTCTTGATGAGGTGCAATTTGTTTGCCTGTTGCAGTATTTATGCACAGAGATCTCTTAAGCATACATGTTTCGCTATTAGATGGGTAGTCTTGGAAAGTTTTTATCCCAACAAGGAATGAATAATTTTCTTATAGTTTTGAAATATCAAATTATGTTGTCTCTTACCATATACAAAAACATAAAATAGCTGTCGAAGTTGTGGATCTATATTATTTTGCATAATAGTATTCAGCGGTGTTGAATTTTCAGCTTCAAGTTAAAAACTGTTCAATTGAGTCACTTACAGTATTAGTGTCTATGCTGCCTGAATGATACTGTCATGTGCGACTGCAAATATGAGGATTTGATTTTTGGTAATGCAGAATTGAGAACATTTTCTATGCTAGTACCCAGTGTTGCTGTTTAAACCATACCATGTTTTAGAGTGGCGTGTTTCAAATATCTACTGTCATAACTTTTAACATAGTTACATCGGCAAATATATGTTACATTACTGTGGTGTGTATCAAATTTCATACAAGTTGTCATGATGTATCAGAATGCCTGAGAAATGTCCTTTTGGAGAAGTTACTAATCTCTTAATGGTTAGTTCCCAGGCTGACCTTCTTCTGTCCTATCGCTGTGAAGATGACTTGAAGGCGCTTGTCCCACATATCCCAAGAAGTTGCCAATCCATTCTGATGTCTGCAACTTCAAGGTGAAATTTGGTTCTTCTTGCTTCCTTTTTCTGCAGTTATGCACAACATCTTAATTCTGTAAAGCTCTAAGCATCTCACTAGCATTTGAATCAAGTCAATGGAGCTAGCATTCAGTTTGTGGATATTAGCTGTCCCCTGAGTTACCCTGCGGATTCTCTTACTGGATGGTTGTTGCTTAATATGGTTTTCGGTTGCATTTCTTGATGTGATTTTGCTAGTAGCTTAATATATCTTTCTTTCCTACTTATAAAGGTTGGAGTTGGTGTTGAGTTCACATGTGGGACCGACATGACAGATAAACAAATACATTTATACTCACATGTGGGGCTAGCAACCTTCCAAGGGATATATAAATTAACAAATGTGCTTCTACTCACATGTCAGATCCAACACACACACACACAAAAAAAAAACACTTATGAGCACAACTCTTGTAAAAAACACAACAAATGTATCTCAGAATCATGCTCTTGGTTTTAGTTTATGTTCTGAATCAATTCTTCCATTCCAGTTCTCCTATGTTTCAAAATTGGAAATGTTGCCTTGCTTTAAATCTTGAGAAGGACCTACTATGAATGTTTAAGATTTTCCAACAACCGCAGCACGATCTTTCGTTATATTTTTGCTCCTCTTTTAACCGTCAACCGCGCAACAGCCGAGTCGGTGGTCCCCTGCGGGCGACATAGAACATTGCAAACTAAAGTAGTTTCGATCTAGTTAACCTTTACTTCTGTTTGTGTTTTGTATGATTTGTCTAATATCAAAATTTATTTGTTGCAGCCCTGATATCGACAAACTAACAAAGCTACTTCTGCACAACCCTTTTGTTTTAACTCTTACCGAGGTTGGTCATGCAAAGGATGACGTGGTCCCTAAAAATGTGCAACAATTTTGGGTAAGTATCTTCTGTTTCCCTTTCACATTGCATCCATAGGCTTGTTGATCTCACTGTGTACAATATCACTGAAAATTTTAACTGTAAATCCATACTCCATAGTAGACTCTAGCGGGTATTGTATAAAAGTTAGTATGGTTCCCTGTCCATAGCCCTTTTTTGGGACCATTCCTAAATAATGACTTTGTCTATTTACAGTTCTTGTGCTGATTTTCTGTAGCTTTAGTGTATTTATTTAAATACCACAGAGTAAGTTACTCCCAATCTTTTGCCCACAGATTTCATGCAGTGCTAAGGATAAGATGCTTTATATCCTTTCCCTTCTGAAGTTAGACCTTGTTCAGAAGAAAGTTCTAATATTTGTGAACTCAATTGACAATGCATTCAGATTAAGACTGTTCCTGGAAAAGGTAAAATCGTACTACTATTTGCTTACAGTAGTGCTATGATTTGGATCTGTAACTTGTTATCTGTGCTGCTCTTTTCTTGCATAGTTTCATTTGATAGAGTTACGGATTATCATCTGCCTTCTGAACAGAAATGAAATTTGAAAATTTAGATCAATTCTACTCCAAAAATATTCAATGTTACAATAATTGAACTACCGTTTGGACATTGAGTATGTGAGCACCAACAGATGAATATGAATCTATCACTAAGGAGAAGTTCTGTCAAATCTACAGCATGAAGTTTTGTCAAATCTTTTTTATTGCCATTTGAGAGATGTTATGGCATTCTTCTTAACAACTGTTCCTTCCAGGTGCATGTTCCTCATTTCATTCCTTTTGGATAGAATAGAATACTTTGGTCATTGCTCGTTTCTCTATTCCTGTTTCTATTTTTAGATATATGCTTGTTTATAAATTAACTAACATTTGAGGAATATGCTGTACTTTTACAGTTCGCGATAAGATCTGCAGTGTTGAATGCTGAGTTGCCACAAAATTCTCGTCTACATATTATTGAGGTAGTACTTCTCCATAGCCTGCCTTTTGTGTGTGTGTAGATAATTGATCTTAAATTATATTATCTTGTGTTCCCATGTTCTATCTTGCAGTGTATGCTAATTTTTACCATTAGTTTTCTTCCCTCCAATTGTTTATCAGTTAAGCTAATTAACTTTCTTGGGTTTCAGTAGATTGCTAATTAACATTTTTTACGAGGAGGCAGGCTTCCTTTTATCCATATGTGTCAGAGGATTTCTAACAGTGTTGACTATTGGGAAAATTATCAAGGGTGCTTACTGCCTTGTAAATGTTCTATACAAAAATATATATATACCCTCTGAATTTGGTATTGTGTCTACTTAGCACCTGCAACTAGAAAACTAGATATGCACCCCTTAAAACTTGTAAAACCAGGCCACTTAACCCCCTAGGCTAGTTTTAGTGTTGGTGTTTATCCATGATGAGGGTGATGTAATCTGATTATACCTTTAGGTGCTGGCACATGGCTGTTTATATCTGTTTCTGTGTATTGCTGAGCCTTTTATGTTGCCCGAAGTAAAATGATACAGGGCTGTCAGTAAAACTTCGATACGTGACTCGTGTGACTTTCATGATAATCTTAGATTGCTAGCTTGCAGTTACAAGGTGGTTCTGAAATATGGGAAGTTATTTAAGTATCTTTTTCTTTCTTTTAGGCATTCAATGCTAGGCTATTCGATTACCTGATAGCAACAGATGACAATAAAACAAAGGACGCGAAGCAAACCAATAAGGAAAGCAAAAAAGATTCAAAGGTGTCACGCAAACATTTGCAACAAACTTTAGATGCTGAATTCGGAGT
Source organism: Hordeum pubiflorum (assembly GCA_000582825.1). Classification (NCBI taxonomy): domain Eukaryota; kingdom Viridiplantae; phylum Streptophyta; class Magnoliopsida; order Poales; family Poaceae; genus Hordeum; species Hordeum pubiflorum. The sequence continues at coordinate 11,135 of CBMN010041330.1, forward strand.
CGTCAGAGGAATTGACTTCAAAAACGTTTTCACAGTAAGTATATCTTGGTCTACTCAAGCATATTGCCGAATTCAATCATGATGATTGGCGCTACCTAATTGTTTTTTATATGCTGTAAATATAACTAAGACTAGTTGAAAATATATGTAAATAACTGGTGGGCAGACTATTTGCTTTGTTTTAAGTGCACCAATATTTACTTCGGACCTGGTGGCAGCATCAGTGTAAACTTTGAACTCATCCAACAACTAGTGCTCGTTTTTTTCCCCCGGGGAGCTAGTACCCAGTTTGATGTAGCGAGGGAACCAACAAATGTTCTCTCTTTAAAATAAAGAAATAAGGATTTTTTTAAAGCCTTTTGTGGTCAGCTTCACCAATGATTCTTCTTGTGAAGCTATATTTCACCTTTCTCTGGCTTATCTGCTAAAAAATAGAATATGTTTTAAGAAATCACTTTCTCACTATTCATTCGATTATGTGAGGAAGTTGAGTTAATAGTTGACATCTCTTTATGTTCTTACAAGTTTGTGGTAAAAGTCGTTGCTGTTATATAGTTCAATCTTGTAATTTCTGTAACAGGTTGCAGGATTGATCTTTTTCTCTAACCCTTCTTTAGGTAGTTAATTTTGACATGCCTCCGAATCCTGCTGGGTATATTCACAGAATAGGACGAACAGGGAGGGCAAATAAGACTGGTGCATCTATATCACTTGTAAGTTCAGTTTTTTACATGGTTCAGTTCAATCACATATGTTATTGTCAGAAATTGCTAACATGCTTAGTAGACCCTGCGTGTTTGGTTATTTATCTCCTCTTCTTTCATACTCTATTTTCAGGTTTCACCAGAGGAGGAGAATGTTTTCGAAGAGATTGAACACATGTTGCAAGATGTTGAAAAAAAGGATACCAACTGCATTTTACCTTTCCCGTTACTCACAAAAAACGCTGTCGAGTCCCTACGATATAGGGCTCAGGTACGAAGCGTATTTATCTTGAATGATCTGTACTTGATTTCTCCCTATTCTTAATTGCTATACCTTGTAGTGCTAGAGTAATGTAAGTAGTGATGCTAATATGTGACTAGGCTAAGTTAGTCACTCACAAGGTTCGCCAAAACTACCAAATAACCAGCTGATTGACCGGAACAGTGTAAATTCCCATTTTTACCCTTGGCAAGCTCATTAGCTCATAGCCATAAATGTACCTCTTTAGTAATACGTTCTTGCTGTATAGATGTAGTATTATCATACTTATATTATGAACGTTGAAATCTGGAAAGCTTGAAGCTGAGAATCGCAATCCAACAATCTGAGGGTTTCCTAAACGCTTGTTATGCATGGTTGCATGGACCTTGGTCTCCACTCTATTTATATATTAACTGGTGAGGAAGGCTGAAAGTTAATTTGGTAATCACCCATCCTCCTATTCAGCTGCTGGCGGTCATGGATTTATTTTTTGACGCGTCAACGGCGGGCTTACGCCGGCCTGAACATATATTA
>CBMN010041353.1:0-10763 GCA_000582825.1 Hordeum pubiflorum
CAACGCAGATCACAAGTATCAAGCAGCCACTGTCTTCACTTTTGAATTACTGTCAAGTTGTGACTTGCATCAATAAGTCTGCATCTAAAAACAAAAATATAGGTCATGTCTTCTCCAAATATTAGGAGGACTACTTTTGGTAGGGATGTTGGCTTAGTCATGTTACGGTGATGTATAGCCTTTTGCTTCACTTCCTGTAAGTGCTTCTTGCATGTGCTATGGACTACATTCTGTTTACTCTCATCACAGCAGTGATTTTGCATCTTGCAAAAGTCATATTAATTCAACATTGACTTATATGAACTTGGTATTCAAATTGGTATGTGTGGGTTGTTGTGACAGATTGCCTTGTGATTGGTATGATAATGTCTGTGACAGATTGCCTTGTCATTTTTAAATGAGCATACTATGAGTTTTCCAATACCAAATGTCATTACCTTTATATGTATTCAATCTAAAATTTTCAATTATGTATATGCTAAAGGTGGGAGCATGGATATGTTGCTGAAGCTGTTGGGCCTCACAATCAAAAATCCCTTGCTCAACCTCAACATCAGAAGTTGTTTTGCATTTGTTGTTGTATCAGTGTTGCAAGTTATGTATTTCAAGACGAGAAATTGTTATGCATTAGAAGTTCAGATATTTGCGGTACCTGCAGTCTGTGATTTGTGTTTTTGTTGTGTATTCTGGTGTGTGTGCATGTGTGTGTGGGGATCAAAATAAAATATAGTTCTCATTCATAAATATGGTTCTGATTCGTGTTTTGATGGCCCTGATGCCAAGTTAAGTACCTGCTAGTAACATTGGTCTTCTTATACATAGCATATAGATTGCATTACATAGATAGCACAGAAAGTATGGTAATCCATATTACATAGCATTCAGATAGCATTACATAGATAGAACATATACTCTTGGATACTTAATAAACTGAAGATAAGTGATACTGACGAAACTGAAACTTAGCAACACATCATAGACAAAACTGAAGATAACTAATGAAACTAAATTTGAAACTGAAAGTTTTATTCAAAATGACTTAGGCCCATGCCCTGCTAAGCGTCCCGATCGTCGTACCTCTTGCTTCACCTGGGTAGGATTTGGCAGCTCATGCACCTCCTCTTCATCTTCGTCTACATCGATGACGATGATGGGAGGAGGACGGCAACGAGCCTGCACTGCTGGTGGTGCGACTATCTGTAAGTCGTCGTCATCGTACTGCACCTTTCTATAGCTTGTGACGTAGACACATAGCAGTGGGCTGCCCACCGTTGCCTTTGCCCGACATCGGCGGAGTCCGCCTTCTTCATTTCCCATAGTAGCATGTCGATGGGCAGGATCCCCTTACCTGGGTTTCCATAGCACTGCTCCATGCGCTGCTTCTCCTCACCAGTTGTCTTCTTCCTCACTTCCTCTGCTGCATCGACGAGCCCTTAGACACTGGTGTAACTCATGGCCACCTTCATGTAGTCGAGGAATAGGTCTTGGTCGTCGCGCATTGAACCAAGAAGCATGGCAACTAGACCCTTTCCAGCTAGGAAGGGATTGAGCCATGGGTCTGGGGTGGAGGACAAACCGGCCATTGTTGTAGCTTGGACGTGAGTTGGGAGTGAGGTTATGGAGTGGCAGAAGTGGGGTGGTGGATAGGTGTTGGGGTAGTAGTTAAGTGGAGTAGTCAAGGGGAGGAGTAAAGTGGAGGTGTAGTGTGGCAATGGAGAAGTAACAGTGACGTGGAGTATAGTGTATCAGTTCATGATTTCATGAGATTTGACTAGTCATGAAGGGTGGCAGATGTGATATACTCAATGGTCAAGAGTGGCTTGAAACTTGTGGTAACCAAACTTTGATTATTAACATTTTAGAATAATTCCAGGACCAAATTAGCATCCAAATTCAGAGAGACTCAGAGAAATGGACACATTAAGATACCAGATAGATGAAGTAAATGACCAACTAAACATAGAAACAACATGACAAACACTATATAAGCTCATAGATTAACATAGATGTAGTCCATGACCAACTAAACATAGAAACAACATGACAAACACATTAGGGTTTAATCTTTGCGAAAACCCTAAAAAAACACTTAAACAGGCATCAATAATAGTGAAGTATGTTATGGTTTTATCATCGCGAAAACCCTAGAAAACCTATAGAACATCAAAAAACAATCAAACTTGGCATCGATGCTACTCATGTTGGTACAAGGGTGTAGAAAAAATTAGGTCCAACTGAAGGATGTCGAAAAAACCCATCCTTCCAGACGGACCCGAATGGCCTTCGGTGAAGACGGTCAATTTTTGGTCATCTTCAGAATGACACCAAATTTTGCCAGCAAGTGGGCATGACCACCCTAGTGGTCCACGCGAAATTTGAACGAATTCTGACAACCTGCACACATCGCGTCACCTTCGGGAAGTATTTTATGGTTTTATTGTCGCAAAAATCCTAAAAAATTCTTGCATTGTCTAAAATCTATGAAATTAAGTTGGCATGGATGCTTCTCATGTTGTTACAAGGTTTTGGAAAAAAAATCAGTCCATTTGAAGCATGCCGAAAAAACACGTTCTTCCAGACGGACCCTTCCCTCCTACCCGAATGCCTCCAGGGAAGAAGGTCAATTTTTGGTCATCTTCAGAATGACACCTAATTTTGCCAGCAAGTGGGCATGCCCACCCGAGTGGTCCACACAAAATTTGAACGAATTCTGACAACATCCGCACGCGGCGTCACCTCCAGGGAGTATTTTAGGGTTAATCATCGTGAATACCCTAGAATGCCTTGCAATGTCGAAAAGCTATGAAAGTTGTTATGGATGCTTGTCATGTTGGTACAAGGTTGTAGAAACAAATTGGGTCCATTTTAAGCATGCCAAAAAATCCCGTCCTTCCAAACTGACCCTTCTCTCCTACCCGAACGGCCTCCGGGGAAGAAGGTCAATTTTTTGTCATCTTCAGAATGACACCAAATTTTGCCATCAAGTGGGCATGCCCATCCTAGTGGTCCACACAAAATTTGAACGAATTCCAAGAACGTGCGCACATTGTGTCACCTCCGGAAAGTAGTTTAGGGTTTTATCGTCGCGAACACCCTAGAAAACCCATACAATGTCAAAAAACAATGAAACTTGGCATGGATGCTTCTCATGTTGGTACAAGGGTGTAGAAAAATTTGGGTCCATTTGAAGCTTGTCGAAGAAACTCGTCCTTCGATACGGACCCTTCCCTCCTACCTGAACGGCCTGCGATGAACAAGGTCAAATTTCGATGATCTTCAGAACGACACCAAATTTTGCCGCAAGTGGGCATGAACACCCTAGTACCCCTCATGAAATCTGAAGGAATTATGACAATGAGCGCACATTGCGTCATGTACGGGAAGTATTTTAAGCGTTTATGGTCAGGAAAAACCTAGAAAATCCATACAATCGCCGAAAAGCTTACCAAACTAGGCATGCATGCTCCTCATGTTGATACAAAGATGTAGACATTTTTGGGGTCCATTTACGTCACGTCCGGCAAGTATTTTTGTAGGTGTTGTGTGTGTGGATGACATGGGGGAACCACATGTTAAAATCCCAGAAGCAAAAAATTGGGATTAATCAACTGCCCCAAGGGGGTTCGAACTAGTGGCGTGCAGGTGTGAACAGGAGGGTATAACCACCGGGCTGATGTTGGGTGTTCGACATAACTTACGACCACTTCCTTAAGATATTTATTCAGCTCTGCTTTGTGTGTGTCTGCGACAACTAGGACCCACGTGTCAGTTCTATCCGACGCTGGGGTCCACGTGTCAGCGACGGCAATGGCGGCACGCATCGAAACGCACGACATGCACAATGCCACGCGTCCTCACTCTGGAACACGGAACGACCCGGGGAGGTGAGAAAATCCAACTACCGTCTCAATTCACCCCCTCGGCCCCTCGGTCTCTCCAACAGTCCCCACTCCAGTCCTTTTCTTCCTCAACTCAGGTAGAAAACCCTCGTCCTCTCCCTCCAGCCATACCACGTCCCTCGCCACCACCCTCCTCGCTTCCTCCACCACCCTCATCCTTTCTTCGTCCATCAATGAAGCCCGGGCGTGAAGACGCGGCGGAGGACCAGGAGGCAACCATCGGAGGAGAGCAGTTTGCTGACGTGGCTGCCATCGCGGTTGGCGCGGGTGAGTCCACCGTTGCGGCGACGGCTGGCGATGCAGCAACTGTTGTGCCTGCTCCGGCCGCCATCGCAGCCATCGAGCTTTCGCTCAGCGAGCAGGTGCAGGAGAAGGTCGCAGAAGATCTGGAGCAACAGAAGGCCAAGCGCAAGTGCGAGGTCCATGAAGAACTCAAAAGGTTGTACGAGGAGAACTAGGCCTCCGAATTTTACAATGATGTAAGGAAGGGCAGCGAGTTCGACGAAGAGGCCATCGGCGAGCTCTCTGAGGTAGTGCTCTATTTTATCACATTTGTTTTTCTTTTCAAGAACGATGTTTTCTCATGGCATTGGGGTTTTCTTGTAAACTAGATGATCATAGATTTGATATGGCCGTGCTAGTTGTACGGATGTAGGATATTAGGGTTCTATGATCGATTTTATGGTTGGATGGTGGATTTTAATCTGTGGTGTGGAAACCCCCTTTTTTGCTAGAACAAAAATTCATTTTCTAATTCCAATAGATAGAACAAAAAACCGCTTGTGTGTAACATATTCTGTAATAGATAGAGGACTATCATGAAGCCATTTTCTGATTCCAATCAGAATTACCCATGTAACAAGTGTCAAGTATCATGAAACCAAGCCACTTCATCAAGTCATGCATGTGGGAATCATTTACTAGTTGTGCACTAATCTATCCATGCAACTATTCCACCATCAATATTCATGCATGTCAATTTCTTTGGCTCATTTATGTGTGCGCATAGACAATATATTTCCAGCAAATAGATATTTGTCACATTACACATCTTTCTTATGTATGCACCCGATTGAGTTCAATCAAAAAATTCTCTCTTTTTACAAAACTTCATGACATGCTCCACATGATTTGTTGTCTTCAAAATATCAACTGAGAGCAATCTTTACTTTGTTGCTGCAATAGTTTTACTTTTTAGTACCTACTCATCTAGTTTCAATTTCATAAAACTAGATGATGTCTTGTATCTCTTTATGTTAATTGCCAGGTGGTAATTGCCATATTTCTGGTTCATTTGTGAGCTTCTAATTGTCTAGGCATTGTTGTAATCATGAATTGTTGGGCCTTTTACTTGTCAATGTGTACCATGATGACATTACTTTCCAATATACTTCCTCCGTCCGAGAAAACTTGCCCCCGTGGCGTTTTTGCAGAAAACCCCTCGCCAAACTCCTGACACAACCCGCAGTCCTCGTCTTCTCCAGTCGACACTCCGTCTCTCCGACATAGGCACATGGATGCCGGAGCTCCCATGCGCTGTGTTGTTCCCCTACTCTCCCGCGCGTTGTCCACCGCCGCCGCCGCCGCTTCCTTCTGCCTCTAGCAGCTCCCCTGCCTCCCTTGCCTGGCTCCCGAATCTCCCCTCTTTCACCCCAAAAATTGTTTCTTCTTCCTCCCGCCACGTCTCCTACTCGGGTGCAGCGACGGTACGTTCTCTCATCACCCCCGCCGCCGGAGGAGGCACGGGGCAAGAAGCAGTGGCTCGCGTTATGCCTGCCTGACCTTGGGTGCGCGTGGATCGCCGCGTCGCGGGCCTACGCACCGTTCGCCGCCTTGGCCGTGCGCCTGTCCTCGGAGGAGGAGGACGCGGCAAGGTGTCGAGCTGCTCGTGGTCGGGCGGCGTGCGGAGAGCCGCGAGTCGCCGCTGACGGCCGGCATATCGGACTGGAGCGAGCACGTGGAACTCGGCGTTCTCGGAGACCTGCTCATGTCCGCCGACTTTGGATCCCGGTTGTCCATGTTGGTGGTGCAGCAGCAGACCAAGGCGGCCGCTCAACTGAGGTTGTCATCACCTTCCTCCTCCTCCGCCCCTGACCACCACCAGATAATACTCCTACTGGGGTTGTGTTTGTAAGAGATTTTGATTGATGATTCCCCGTTGCTGCGCCGTGGAATGAGATCTGAACCTTTTGTCACAGGAGGTGGGCGTCAATTTGGTCATCACTACTGCAGCATGACAGGATACGATCTGCTGAGGAGGGTCAAGGTGAGGATCTGCATGCCTGATGGAAGTGTAGAAAGTGTCATTTTGGAGCAAACTCCACCTGACGTATGACTTCTTTGTTGGGAAGATTGCTGCTCATACCGTGACATTCATCTACTACTGCGATTTAGTTAAAATTTCTTAAACTAGAAACTTGAACAACTGCACATTTATTTCTTTTCTTCTTACTCCTTGTATTGACCTTGTACATCTTGTAATGACTATTCCAATATTAATGAAGATATTATTTCTCTCAACTGGAGTTTTCTTAACATCTTATCATAAGACTTTATTGTCAAATTAATACAAATAAATCCAATTAATCCAAATAAATCCTAATAATTCCAATAAATCAAACAAATCCAAATAAATCAAATAAATCCAATTAATCCAAATAAATCTAAATAATTCTGTACATGACATGCACAATGTTGAAATCAGTTATACACATACACAAGACATACACATGACATACTCATTTCCTTTCTTTTCCTTTCTCTATCTACTCCTTTTCTTTCTTTTCCATTTCTCTATCTACTCATTTCCTTGTTCTATAATGGCCTTCGTGTCGGCGATTAGCTCAGGGCTGCAATACACACCAACTATTTCCTCTCCGCTATTTTGCAGGCGATCTTTGTGCAGATGCGGTATCTTGTAGCTATTCCCTCCTTGGTCCTTCATGACTTCAACCATGATAGCTTGGAGTGTGATGAAGCTTTTGAACAACTTATGGACATCATAGTTCTGAAACTCCTCTTCTACACCCTGTACCAATTCTCGGATATTCATAGGTGCTCTGCAGTCGGTTAGGGATTGGAGAGAACAGTGGAAGCAGAGGTCTAAAACATTGAACTCGGGACTATTTGGTGGTTGTTGAAGCAACTGAATGTCTAAATCTGTTTGTTCCACAGCTTCTCTAAACTCTGGATCGTTAGGGAGGACATGCGGCCTTGCATTGTCTTGCTGAATGAATATTGTTGTGCCCTCATCATCATCGGGCCACTTGCCTTGGATAGCCGGGATGACTTTATTGGTCAGGTAATCTCGGCATACAAGTCTGGTTACTTTCAACGATTCCAGCTCCATCGTTCCTCTCTCTGTGTTTTGACTGGTTCGTTGTGCCTCTATCTCAACAAACAATGCCCAAGTACCGATCTTTCCATCGAACGTCATCTCCCCTTCATCATTGTATCGGGGCTTTGCCACAGCGGTCAAGAACATGACCTTCCCAATGCTGTTAGAGTTCGGCACGGTGTGTTCAAGTTCAAGTTCTCCAGGCAATACATAGTAATTGTTCTTGACTCTGGTCATATCATACCATTTCTCGTCTATGTGGACCATATTGTTCATTGATTTGAAGCTAGGATAGGGGGTTGANNTCCAATGCTCATCCATCATGGATATGCAGAACTTCAGTCTTCCTATCTTGTTTCTTGGCTTGAGGGAGGGCTTGACGGTGTTCATGATGCGTTTCAGTTCTTTCAACTGAAATCTATCATGTAGCATCGAGCGGGGAACACCCAAACACGTTGCAAGAGATTGGATCGTTCTTCTTCTGTTCAACGGGACTGTAGCTGTTCTCGATAGATCTAGCTCTTTCCTCTTCCTACCACTGTTCCCCTTCTTCTTATTTGAAACATCAACTTCTTGGCCTAAGGCAAGTTGTTCTTTGGCTAGATTCCATATTCTTGTAACTGTTCCCAAGTGAACATCCAACATAGTTGCAATTAGCACCTTGTCATACAGGTGAACCTCCCCATCTTTGAGCTCGATTACACGCAAAGCAAAGTAAACACCAAACCTCTCCTTGTCCGGCAGATCCTTCCATTTTGAATTACCTTATGCATCAGCTTGTTGAGCTTTTTGATCTTGAGCTTGTTGAGCTTCTTCCACTTCTGCATCTTCTTGAGCCTCTTGAGCTTCTTCCTCTCCTGCATCTGCTTGAGCCTCGTCTTTAGGAAGCCAATTCAATTCAAGATCTTGTTGAGCTTCAAACTCCTCTTCCAGCATCAAGTTCAAATCCATAGGATCACCTTGTTGAGCTTCATCCTCCTCTTCCGGCATCAAGTTCAAATCCATAGTGTCACCTTGTTGAGCTTCATCTACCTCTTCCGGCATCAAGTTCAAATCCATAGTGTCACCTTGTTGAGCTTCATCCATCTCTTCCGGCATCCAGTTCAAATCCATAGTGTCACCTTGTTGAGCTTCATCCACCGCTTCCGGCATCAAGTTCAAATCCATAGTGTCACCTTATTGAGCTTCATCCACCTCTTTTGGCATCAAGTTCAAATCTATAGTTGTGTGCTCGTATCTATACTCATAACAAGAGTATGATGAATGGTTAGCATATAATCATAACAATTGTGCAAAAAAAATGAAAGGTTAGCATATAATCATAATCTTTCTTGTTGTGGCCAAAATGCTCTTTTATTTGAATTTTTTAGTTAATTGTTCTTCTTCTTTAGCGAATTGTTCATGAATTGGAGTAGATGGATGCAATACACTGTCAATATATAACAACAAAAAAAGCAGGAGAAATTATTTTACCACAATGAGCTGTCAGCAAGAATGTCCCAACGAAACATTTTTTAGATGACCCATAAGACTAACTGGAAATATTTGGAAATATACTCCAGCCGGAATCATATTAACTGTTTCCAAAATAAATTGATTGATTGTGGACTGGTGGAATCATATTAATTGTATCAGGGGTGACTCAAGAAGGACCATTGCAAGTGAAAGAAACAAGAGCAGCAACAGAGCATAGTCATACATGAGCAGCTTGCATACTTCTTGTACATTCATCAACACTTAAACTCATCTAAGACAGTAGGCAATCATCACACTTAGGAGTATAACACTTCGGTTAAAATTCAGTTATAACAGTAGTGTTGTTTGTTTGCCCTAGCATTTCTGTAGTAAGAGGATCAACATCAAACTACTCACAGTTATAACAGTAGTTAAAATTCAGTTATAACAGTATAACACTTCAGTTAAAATTCAGTTATAACACTTAGGAGTACTTGTAGGAAGATCAACATCGAACTACTCACAGTTAACTGATTTTTTCCAAATTTATAGTTAACCGAATTTTTTGCCACCAGCAGCACACAATCCCTATACTTGTTCTCACATGACATGAACATGTAATGTAGGAAGAGCTCTGTACTTGTTATCACCGGCAGCAGCATAAGAAGGGGACCTCCGACGGCGGCAGCACGAGAAGGGGACCTCCGGTGGCATCAGCATGAGAAGTGGACTTCTGGCGACGGCAGCACGAGCGGCGGATGAGTGGCAAGTTGCAGAGGAGCAACAAGTTACTAAAAATTCAGTTTACTGCATAATGTTTCAACCAGAAAATTCCGCAAGTTCCGGAAAATTCAGCAAGATGCAAGAAGCTTCAAGTTCACCCGCGGTGGTCGCCTCTATAGCAGGTGGGTGGCGGTGCTGCGCCTGACGGTGGATGCGCTGGTCACCCTTAGTGGACGGCAGTGGAGCAGCGGCGGTCGGGATCTTGCCTAACTCCGGCACCGAAGTGGTTGGACATGGTGGGCCGGGGATGCGAGCAGGACGACGACGAGGAGTTGCCCATAAGCTGTGGAGCCGCTGCCCGTCAAGGTGTCGCCGTGGAGGAGCAGGTGGGTAGCGGCGAAGCTGGCCTCCGTGCGTGCAGGTATGCAGGGGCGGCGGCGGAGCAAGTTGGCAGTCACAGGGCAGGTGGGCAGCAGCGCAAGTGGGAGCGCCGGCTGATCAATACGACAGCTGGGGCGACGCCGTGCCCGCGGGCGACGGAGGCTCACAACGGCGGCTCGCGGTGGCGCAAGTGGGAGCGCTGGCTGATCCGTATGGCAGCTGGGATGACGCAGTGCCCACGGGCGACAGCGGCTCGTGGCGGCGCAAGTGGGAGCGCCAACTGATCCATACGGAGGGTGGGGCGACGCCGTACCCGCGGGCGACGGCGGCTCGCAGTGGCGTCTCGCGGGGAAGGAGAAGGGTCTGATTGTAACGGATTCAAAAGCGCAAGGGGTTTTTTGTAAAAAAAATTGAACTACGCCTGGACGAGTTTTCTCAGACACAGGGAGTATTTTGCAACCATGCTGCTATAAAATGAAAGCCTTTTCATGATTTGTTGGCAGCCAACGAGAAGATAGTTGGTACCCCTTTTGAACTCTATGGATAGTGCTATTATGTTGTGATGATTAATATTCATCTGCAGTTTTAAAACATTCAAATTAAATGTAGCAAAAGAGATTAGCTGAGTTCTTCTGTGTTTACTGATTCACAAGAGGATGACATGGACGTGGATTATAGCATGGACAACAGGCATAGCAAGAGCCGCTACACCCTAAAGCATCTAAGAGCCGGCAAAATCAAGTACATTTCTATGGCAAAATTTGTTGCCCATTTTGTTGCAAGGTGATAGCTGACGGCTTCGATAGCCTGATCTAGCATGCCTATGGCATTGGCAATGGATCAGTTAAGAAGCATCAGGGCAATACTATGTCCAAACACGCGACCTTCGGTGTCTTCCTCAGCAAGTTGATGCGTCTCCAACGTATCGATAATTTATGAAGTATTCATGCCACATTCACCTATGTTTA